>JAJEKV010000008.1:22487157-22719367 GCA_021234155.1 Isoetes taiwanensis | reverse complement strand
TTGTTATTACTTGTTCAGTTACGTGACGCACGGCTAACCTTTGAAACTGGCTCCTCATTTTGAATCTCGGTGACGGATCACGAGATTCCTCTCGATCAATTACATCTTGCATTCGAAGTGATTAGATAAGAGGAACTGACCTCAGATTACATTAGAGACCTCCCAGGCGGATCTATCGGTATACTGCTTTCTTTGCCATCATCATTAGCAGTCAAATCTTGCTGAGGGTTCTGGCTGGTGCTCAGGCGTTTGTTACTTTCATTTCAGTTCAATAGGACTAGAGATTGGTGGAAGTGAAATTTTGTGTGATTCTTCAAATATATTCAATGGATCTGCGTCCTGTAAGATTGATTAATGTAACTGGCATCTATCAATAGGAAGTGGCTGAATTATCGGTATTCTACTTGCTGGCGTGTTATATTTATTATTTATATAAACTTAGAAACTAAAGAACCGCGTGTTTAACTTAAAAGTTGAAACTAGGGATAAAATTGTTTTGCCTTTCGGTACAAAGAAATTTTCATAGAAAAACTATACTGCGTACCACAGTGCATTCAGTAGAGAGGGAGAAAAAGCACGTACGGATAGATAAGTAAAAGGTTGTTTTCCCTCTCTATTGTAGCTGGAATGGCATAAATGCAACAGCGTGTTTCAATATATCTTTGAGATTTTTCTAATGCTTTCTACTACACTTATTCATAAATAGAAGCATGCAATGAAGTTAATTCGGGGAAAGAGAAACTCCAGGAATTTTCGGAAACTAAAGAAAAGGCGGATGAAGTTTATAAAAACTATTACGGTTTCATAAACATCATCGCGCTTCCTCTGCCTCAACGAATGCAAAAGCTTGTCTTCTTGGATTCAACATACCTTATTGAAGAGATCTGACTTAAAACTAAATGAAAACTAACCTTGAGTTAATTTGGAAGGATTCTGAAGAAGCGGAGGACTATGCTTTGGTTTTTAATTCCAGGGCTTTTTGGATTAGCGGATCTTAGTCCCTCTGCTTTTGGTTCGATTAGAGCCTCAGATGTCCTCTGCTTCACCGAGTCTGCAATTAGTGAATCTTTTTAGTAAGTTAAATTCTTGGCGTGAAACATCATTGCAAAAAGAAATCGCTCACAAGATTTTAGGAGGGTGGATGCAAACAATTTGAAGCGCCAATGAAGCCGTCATTATGAAGAAAAGGAAGAATTGTAGACTTTGATAGAGAAATGGTTTATATAGGCATAAATTAGAAATAAATTAAGCGTGAATCATTGATTGCCGGATTAACACTTTGTTGTCTGGTCTTCCTTCAAACATGACATGTATATGGTATATATGGAGAATATTGCATTTTCGTAATGAATTCTGGGCATATTCCATTTATTGCATTGAGAAAAAAAAAGAATTCCCAAAATTTTATAGGCTAAATTAAAAATGATTTTAAAAGACAAAATTATCAAGACTAAAAATGACTTGTTGAGTTGGAGAATTGTTTTAGGTTCGTATAGGAAAAATTTCCTATCTTTGTTGTGATTGATTTATAGTGTTCAGGACTTTGTTGGGAATAAATGTAGAACAAAATTTTAGAGAAAACACTTTGGAGACAAAAGAATTAGCGGAAAGCAGTTTCGACAAATATTTTTATATCTGGAAAAGCTGTTTGAGCTTGTTTTGAAGAAAAAGTTTGTAAGAAAACTATTTGATTTCATTCAAAGGGATTGGTATGTCTGGATGCCAAGAATGGCTTTACAAAATGCAGAAGGCTTTGAAATGCTGAAGGCACAGATCTTGCGAGAAGGCTTCTGAGATGCGAGAAGGCTTTATAGGTATCATGAAAAGTAAGTGTGTGAAAACAAAAAGAGCCAAAGAGGGCCACGGGATCTATATCATGTCCTGCATCATGCGAAGAAGAAGAGAGGTTAGAAAGAAAGAGAAAGAAAGGTGCATTAGAGAGAAAGGAACGCAGCACTGCTTCATCCATGGCTAGGTGTGGGTGAGATTCGACCTTCTTCCTCCTCACTTCTTCCTCCTCCTCTTCTTACTTGCTTGAGGAGGAATTCATTCCTGGGCAGTCAAGCCAACCTGAGAAGCATGGTCATGGTGAATCCATCTCCTCCTCTTCCTCCAACTCCTCCTCTTCCTCCATCTCCTCACGATTGATTCTTGTCAATCAATGAGAGGAAGCGAGTTCTTCAACTTTAAGCGATCTCTTGCAGAGGCTCGGAGGTTCTTCCACGAGTTAGACTGGCCCGAGGCAGAGCGCTTCATAGTGAGCGAAAAAAAAGTGGAAGGAATGGGCAGTAGTTTATATAGGGTTAATTAGAAATTAAGCGTGACTATTGATTGCCTCAAATAACCACATGGTATCTGAAATTCCTTGACTATATCTCATCTAGGGTATATTATTATGGATAATAATAAATTCTCCGTCTACCTTATCAATTATATATGTCTTTTAGTAATCATATATCAAATTTTCGATAATTAAAATTAGGATATATATTTATATAAATATCATTTCCTTATTTGGTACTTACGAAAATTCTTGTTTTAAATGTTCGTTTTACACCCATTGTTATTATTATATTAAACCTATTTCAAGAATTTCTTGCTTTTAAAAAAAATTGGTTACCTCTACAAATTCCATAAATGTACATTACTTTTCTTATCTTCTTGTATAATAATTTTTCCTATGTTTAAATTAAAAAAGGAGTGCAATTTGCTTAGGTGATAGGTGCCTCTCAACTCAAGATGGTGTACAACATGTTGAAAACAATATCAGAAAAACAACTCGGCAAGAATGTTGAAAAACAATTCGTCCTCTATAGTAGGGTGCAATGGAGAACAAGAGGTGAGAATCATGCACAAGTGCAACAAAGGAAATAGTGAGCAGGAGTCATTGTGCTAGCGGATCACAGTAGAGCTAATGATATGAAGGCTGAGGGAAGACAATATTTAGTGTTTGTAATTTGATGTTGGAGACAATTTGGAAAGGTAAAAGGTTTGGGTAATGAGGAATGTTTTTGGTTGTGTCGAGCAATTGGAGGTTCCTTACATCATGGCATGGCTTTATAGAAGTAGTGTTCAATTTGTGGAGGATTATATTTTTCGAACTGGTTGTTGGGGACAATGATTGTCTTGACATTGATCCATTGGTGATTGGAACTCTAAACCTAGGCAAAAGGGAGAAGTATCGGTTGCGGACATTATCCTAGCAAAGAGAGCCAAGTTGATTAGTGACTTTTAAAGCGTGAGATAATGAGTGAAGGTTAGGGGCTCAGTTGTTGTTGGAGTCTGAAATTACTTGTTGATGAGAGGAGAGACCTACATGTACACAATCTTGAGGCATGCACTTAGGGATGAAAAAGCAAGCAGAGAAAAAGATACCTTTGCTAGGCAAATGGATATGTGCAACATAAGACTATACATACAATTCCAACTCTTGTAATTGGCAAAAAAAAAAAAGCAGTGAGAGGGAGCGGGGATTGTTTACATGGAAATAATGGTTTGTTGAGACCAACGTGACTAGGACCTTGGTACTTGGTAGATATTTGAAAAATATATTGATTTCAATCACGGAAGTCTATGCCACACAAGCGAGAAGGATGAAAAGGGAAGAGTAGTTGTTGAAAAGGTTACCCATCATTATGCTCAAAAGAGTATTTTGGAAAGTGAATTCCCTACTTGAGGTGGGAATTCTTAATCATCACCATAGCAGCTTTAAGCAGAAACTTTTGCAAAGTACAATTTATGTGCTAAGTTGAAGGAGACTCTTGATAGGCGTACAACCTAGTCAAAGGGCTAGGATAAAGGAGCATATAGAAGGACCATATGGTGACCAACTATCATTTTAGATCATGTTATTGGATGTGGAGGACTTTATCATTGGAACTAACAACTATTTATGTATTATGCATGTGAGATGGACTGACAAAGACTTGTCTTCCACAATTCAAGTACATACCAAAGTCATGTGGAAGATATTACCTTCTGGTCTCAATGGTGGGGCAATCTTGCATCGTGGACTCCGACTATGGCCATTTGTTTGGAGTTGGAGTGATGGTCAATTTTTATGTTGGAATTATCATGAGATGTTTGAGAAAACTATGAAAATGAATGCAATGGTCACCTCCGAGACCTCTGTGCCGGGCACTACATAGAGCATTGTTAGATGGAAACCTAACAATATTGAAAAGTTGACAAGGCAAGGTTTAGGAAGCATGGAATTACAATAGACATGTTGGAGCTTCAACTTCACGTGCTAGACCTCAAGATCTACCCAAAGGACCTCTTACAGCAGTAGTGTCTTTGGCCAAAATAAGAGCAGTGGATCTTTCTTTTTCTATCTTAACTGCTTGTTGGGGATATTTGAAAGTTAATTTAGGGTTTCTTATGCGGGCATACCCATGAGGGCGATGGATGCATTATTTTGGCAAAATATAGTTGTATCTTGGAAAGCGTGACATTGACCAACTTTCCTAGGCTAATGGAAATCTTGCATGAATGCACTACTCCAAACCCTATATCTTCTCCTCATAGAAGAAGTGCAGATTGGAAGAGCTTTGTAGATGGATTTATACATTGGATCTTGAAGGTCATTCGAGGGCCTCTGCGGTTCACTTTTGGGTGAGAGATGGGATTCCAATCTTCAATGGAAGATGAGACCTTGAGTTGGTGGAGGAAATGGCATTAGAGATGAGAATGGCAAGTCTATGATACACTCCATGTCAACCAAAAGCTCTAAAACCCTCTTTGAAGAAGTGACAATTGGGATCATTAGGAAGGAATCGGGGACTATATAAAGCATTGGCAAACCAATCCGAGATGGCCACCAACGGAGTGCCTTGGTGGCTTCTTGGAAGAAAGGTGATTAACTTTTGTTGGAGATAGACACATCCTCGGATGAATTGAAGAAGGGTGGTTGCCTAAAACTAGGTGGAAGACCTTAGCAGTCTTGAGGATGTTGATGACCTTTATGAAAGTAGCATTCACATGAAACAATGCTCCTCCTCCTTGACAAACACTATGTTGGTCCCCTGGAGCAGGCCAAAGTTTCTAGGCATGGATGTATGAACCTTCCAGCGACTTGGAATGCCACCAATTTGTGGTAGTAAAAGCCAGTGATTTAGATACATATCCAGTGTGGTTGGGGCTCACTATCTCGATATTTGCAAGAAGAAGGTAATGTGCTTCAACCGTAATGTAGGGTGGAATGGTGGTGTCGATGCATCGATTATTAGCGTGTCAGGATAAAGAAGATTACTTTCAGTTAGCGGACAAAGAGATGGAGGAAATCAGAAGTGATCACGATCTTTAGCTAGACTATGAAAGTGTTGTACTCATGGACTCCAAACACTATTCCGACTAGAAATCACGAGAATTACAATACCTGGGGATAATACGGGGAAGAAGGCTGTGATATCATTGGGGGTGCTTGAAAGGTGAATAACTATGTAAATTTTTATTCCGTTTTTAGCTATATTGTGAAATATTGACTATTTTAGCAATGATGACATGATACGTTTCATAATTTTTGAGGTGAAATGTGTGAATTTGAATATGCTACTAAAACATGCAATATGAAATTTGTCCCAAAATTAAGACATAATCCCAATTTAATTGAATGATGGTTCTATTTAGAGTGATATTTATTCGAGAGGATACTGTCCTCAGGACGTTAAAGCATAAATATTAAGAAGGCAAACACGAGGTATTACCCGATATCTCCATGGGAGGATCTTGCGCCATCTACCACCATTGTCATGCATCATCACGGATATTGGAAAGGTTGATACTATCCCTCGAACGAGGAGATACTGCGAGAACTATTATTTGCTTTTATAGCCCACAACAAGTTTGAATGGGAGAACCTTAGAGAATTAAATTATCAAAACTATCATCATGAAGTTTGTGGTGCAGAAAAGATAACATCACTTTATGGAGGAATGATAAACCTTTAAGCCAGATCTCTCTTAGCATTGGAATTGAAAATGCCTTGGGAGATTCAAGAAAGGCATCGATGTTGGTATCCATTGAAATAGTTTTTATGAACCCTTAAGCTTTTCTAGGTGAGGGTTGTTATACTTCGTTGCTTTCTAATCTTTTCAATTATCATCCTCCTTAAAATCTGGGATTTCATCATTGATAAATTTGGGGATGGATTTGCGTGGTTGTTAGGAATCCCTCTACGTGGTTCAGTCATCCTTAAGCATTGGATATGTTCCACCAGCAATATTACCACGAACACGGGTGTGGTAGGAGCTTCAAGCTTGGAGACACTGTCTTAAGGGGAGCTATAGTAAGAGGCAAGATTTTGTGCTCTGGAATGCAATTTATCATTTGGTAGAGTTACTACATTCTCCATGGCTCCCATCATCTGCTAATTTCCTTGGTGATCTCGTTATAGGATCTTTATTATTAGTGGTTTTCTTAACCCAAACTTGTTTAACACGTTTAACAATAGGAACCTTGATAAGTATTCTATTCTTTGTCGATTAGCGGCTTTAAAATTGTCCTTATTATTTTGCCTTCGCGGGGTTTAGAGTAGAAGGCATATAGGAGGAATATCGATCTTGTTAATTTGGGATTATGTCGAGGTTTGGCCAGAAAACTTTTTGGAATTTATTTAACTTTCGATTTCTATAAGGTTTTGAGGTTTTGTCGAAAGCATTTCTGACGTCTAAAATGGGGCATGTGCCTTCCACATGATTTGAGAATTCCCAGATTTGATCTATCCTCGGTTTTAGGATCTTGTACTGGCATGTAATGCGCGTTTTCTCAAGCTTGATTTCATCCCGAATAGTGCCTGGCTGCATCTATTTTCCCATATTGATCCAGATGTGGATTTGTCGAGGTGAGCTGCCCTAATTTGCTTAGGTTTTGGTTGTTGATAAATGCCTACGTGATATACCCAAAAATCTTTGGATAAGAGTAAAGGGCTTTGAAAGAAATTCGTAGGAATGAAAGCCATAATGAAACTCAATACTCATGTCTGCGGATATTTATGATACTTGCAGCTTTTTACTTGCTTTAGTTCTTCTAGCAAAGTTTGAGGGAAGAAATAGAAGACTATAATTTAGATTATATCTCTTCTTTGGTTCAAAAATACAACCTCTGAAACTCATTTTCTTCATTTCATTTCTTTTTCTTTGGAATCATCTGCAACATTGACCCTAAGTTCGTTTCAAATTTTGGTTTTCTTCCACGCGATGCAAAATTTTCTTTATTTCACGATGTTTGCTCGAAGATTATTGTTTCTTTGGCGTGGACCAAAGGAAAGTAGTTGTTTGAGCTCGATACAAGATGCAGTAGAATGTAAGAACATTTGTTTTAATACGTGAGCGATTAAAACAATGCTTGCTAATCTTTATCATTTTTTCCATATACATGCATTTCTACTTCATTTTTTGGCTATAAATCTGTGCATTTTTCTTCATCACAATTTGCCATGTCAATATGTGGATTACTATTGCTCATTTTTCAACTATTGCCCTTGCTAATCTTTATCATTTTTTCCATATACATGCATTTCTACTTCATTTTTTGGCTATAAATCTGTGCATTTTTCTTCATCACAATTTGCCATGTCAATATGTGGATTACTATTGCTCATTTTTCAACTATTGCCACAAGTTTAGGAGATGGAATTTAAGTTGTAACTACATTTGGGCGAAATGTCGGAGGCTACACATGGTAGATGCAGATTAAAGACATTATCTATGTTTATATAATTGCATCTGAAGCATTTTTCTGGTGATAAATGCATATAGATAGGAGATGGAATTTAAGTTGTAACTACATTTGGGCGAAATGTCGGAGGCTACACATGGTAGATGCAGATTACTTTACTTTTTGTTGTGATGATAGTCTTTTCTCATTATTACTTGGGATTGCATGTACTTTTAAACACAAAGTGTAGTAAGTTATTTGTTATAGAGATTAAAGCTGTAATGTTATAGTACTTTGTTAGAAACCCCACTAGGCATTCAATATTTCCTTAGTTCGTGCTGCGGAATGCATGTGCTTTTAGATGAAAATGGTCTCATGTTTACATGTATCACAGTTGCATTATAGTGCAAGAATTCCTTATTGGTGGATTTAAAAAGCCTTGGGGTTTAGTTACCACATGTGCAAATCTTATTCTTGCACTCTCTTTTTGAGGCATATTTGCTGTCAGTTGGAAGTTATTTTAGATAATTTCTTATGAGGACACTTAGAATTGTGCTTTATTTCCTAGCTTTGCCTTGGGGTTTCGTTACCACATGTGCAAATCTTATTCTTGCACTCTCTTTTGAGGCATATTTGCTGTCAGTTGGAAGTTATTTTAGATAATTTCTTATGAGGACACTTAGAATTGTGCTTTATTTCCTAGCTTTCTTAAGTCCTATTTTGTTATATATGACTTGATTTTCTGTTTTTAGAGCCACATACACTCTATTGATACCACAAGCTACATAATGGTAAACTAGATGTTCATGTGTTCGGCATCCATTGCCTCATCACATGGTAGCAATAGGTTCTCAGATTCTAGAAATTTCGTACAATTGCTCTTCTTTATTCAAGGCATAGTCCTTCCAATATCTACATACCAGAAGATGCTGAAAGCTATTGAATGATCTGCTTATTTATTGTTGAAAAGAAAGAATATAATTTCTTTTTAATTCTTAATCTATGTTTTGTGCACAGACTTCCATGTTCTATAAGGTCACTGCATATTTGCAAAGACCCAAATAGTATTTGTGTAATGGCTCAATTTTGCAAGGCGTCTTAAACCATTAGTTGTGCAATCCAACAACAATTTGAGCTCGAGCTTCCGCCTTTACACCTTGGTAAGCGATTTTGCAACACTTCATTTCAGATTTATTGCTCATGCATTAGAACATTGCTTAAAAATTGGATCCAAGATCACGTTTGCAAAATTGGCAAAATATGTCTATCAACAAGTCGGTGCAAAACTACGTTTTCTTTTCTATAGGATCTTCTGTTTTGACCAGGTGGACTTATCTGGCATCCTGTAATTTTGCACCTGTAATTTTTACAGCTTTGGTGTTTTCAATTAAATATCGAGGTTTATAAATCTAAGGTGCAAAACTACGTTTTCTTTTCTATAGGATCTTCTGTTTTGACCAGGTGGACTTGGCATAATCTGGCATCCTGTAATTTTGCACCTGTAATTTTTACAGCTTTGTCCTTAGATTTTCCTCATTATGCAAGTTGCATCTCGAGGTGCTTTTTACTGCTTTGTCCTTGGATCTTCCACATTATGCAAGTTAGTTTGGAAATCTTCAGCCTTTTTAAGCAAACGATGATGTTTGTCGGACCCAGTAATCGTGTGGCCAAAATCGATAGGTGATGCAACATGCACATTATACCCTATTTTACGATTCGAATTGTTACCCTCTCACGCCTTGAGATTTTTTCCTTAGGCTTGCTTCATACCTTGCTCTTTGGTTAATTCCTTGCTTTTGCGATGGAGAAAGGGATTCTCGTGGCCGGAAGTGGGCTGCGGGATCATGTTGAAGAAGATTGGAGCAGGTGTATGGGCCGGAACCATTCGAATCTTTAGAAAAGGCAAAATAAAAATTTATTTGTCGCACTCATCACGAGAAGCAACAATTGGAGGACTTGGTGAGTTCGTATCACGAAGCAGGATTACCAAACAACGAATTGAGAGCTTCGTTGCTTTGGCATTTGCTTGAACATTGTGGTGCGTCTGGAAGCGAATCATGAGGTCATAAGATAATTAGGATGCATACAAATCCGCAGTTCTTGTTTGAGTGAGAAAAACCAAGGGATGATATGGATGTAAAGAAAGAAGATGTTAAAAAAAATGGCAGTACATCCTTGGGCCAAAGCACACCTCGACGCGAGTGAAGAACACCTGGATGGAATTAAAAGCGAAATCCAAGGTCAGCCAAATGAATTTTACATTTTGCAATTGTAGTTTCAATATTTCAACGTTGATGAGGAAGTAAAGTTGGAAGCGAGTTAGATATGTCGAGCGATTTGGCTAAGATTATTAGTAGACCAGAAGTTGACAACAACTCCCTAGCCGCGGGAGCCGTAATAGGTCGATATAGCGAAAAGAAGGAGGTGGAGTGAACTTCTGAGAATGGAGTTACTCTGCTTTGAATGACAAAGCGGATAAAACGGATGAAGATTTGACCAGTTAACGATTTGAAGCATAAAATAAGTGGAGAGCTTTATACGCTCCAAGCTGAGCTTGCCTTCCAAAGGTAAAGAATGTTGAAGCGTTGAGCGAGAAGGAGAAGAAACAAGGCTAAAGCCTCTTTAAATTAGGACTTGGCGGGAATACGTTTAGAAGGTACCGGCGGAGTTGATGCACCGGGACACTTCGAATCTCTATCATGACTATGGAAAATGGTGCCCGAGGTTTATGGAGAACTCATGTGTTGCATGTGGATTTAATTATTCAATCCACAATATACTTCTAATTAATAAGTTACCATGAACATATGCTACATCACTTGGCATGTTGCCTGCAATATGAAAAATAGCAGTGCTTAAAAGGAAGTTCCCGGGGATTTGTTTGTGGAACTTGGTTTAGGGGTTGTTGAAGATATAGGCCGAGGTAGCCATCGTGATGGGTTTCAGGCGGGCACTAAGTAGTGCTTTTTGCTTCACCCTACAAGCGATCAACTTCTTCTGTATTTGCTGAGTCTCCGGTAGTTCACGATTATACTCTGGCGGTACGTATCCGCAAAACATTACAAAGGCTGGCATCGCAAGTCTGATACAGCGGCCGGTTAAACTTGATAAAGGTAACCATTTGTTGTTTATGTGTTTGTTTTGTAAGCTTTATTTCATGTCTGTTCTAACTGGTTTCCTTCTTGATTCAGATTGATAAGAAAAGCCAAAAAGTGACACGTGCACTAGTGATTGCTTGACCTTGATGAAGAGCACGAACGGACTATACGGTTGTAAGAGCACCATAAAGTCGAGGAGTTGAGAGTAGAAGCTGGGAAGCTCGGGGGTTGATGAAGTTGTAGATCTGGACAAAGAAAGGTGGTCTTTGATCACGTACAACAAAGGCGATAAAGGGAAGAATGTAGAAAGAAGAAGAAAAGAACAAGTACAAGCACTGCGGTGGAAAAGAAGGTAGGCCCCTAAGAAGATGCCAACACAACCTCAAAGGGCGATCCTCGAGAATGTTATTTAAAATATTGGCGGTGGTGTCCGGGTTGATTATACGAGTTCACGAAAACTTTGAAATAACACTTGAAAGTTCTTTTGTGCTGCGAAACTTTGAAAACTTTGAAATGACGCATGTTAATTTGTTGAAAATGACAATTTGAAGTTGTGAACTAATTTGTTTTGTTAAATTTTGTTTATTTGATGTCGAGTGATGATGATATTTGAGTTTTTTGTTTTATGAATGTTAAGGTGCAGAAAGAAAAACTTGTCATCCCCGAACTTAAATGGAGTTAAGTGACACATTCAAAAAAGAACCCGGAAATTAAAATTCCATAATTTGAAGCATTATCACGGGGAAAGTGGTGTTGTCTTGGACGGTATCAGGATTTTACCAGAAGGGGTGCTGCGATTTGGTATATATGGTCTTCTATGATGAAGCACAACATCATAGAAATCCTAAATATTATAGTGCCACCTTCCTTTATAGGAAGAGTTCAGAAGTTCATTTGAGATTGAAGAGTCACGAGTGATGATGCCTTTACTGAGTTTTCGAAGTCAGAACAAGCCGGTGCTTATGAAGCCAATTGTAAAAGTGTATGAGACTTTTGAGGATGTAGGTAGTCTTTAGTTGATGACTCATTGTACAAGACTTTCTTGTCCCACAAGGTAACGCTACATAATTGAAAATTTGATAATGACATCAATGACAAAGGTTTCAATTTCTTAGCTACTACATTGCAAACTTGGCTCGATACCAAGAATCCTCAAAGTGGTTACCTGGCAGCATTATGTTGAAGATAAAGTTCAAGAAGGACATCGACATACTTGGGCTTACGACCATCTAAGTGAACTAGCCCAGTGGAAAGTGGCTATTCTCAAAAGCATTGATTAATGAAGAAATTGTTAAGGTATGTTGTTTAATTTCATTTTAGTTGTGTTGTTATGCTATTAGATTTGTTGGCTTCCAAATGTCGTGCAACAAATATCGTACGGCAGAATTTGTGCTTCCATTGATAAGTTTGTTGTTAGAAACAATAGGTTTGTTAAACGATGTAGCAGCAATGAGCCCTTTACATGAATGATGTGTACCAAACCCGGCCGGCTTGACTTTCGTCGGCAGTGTTAGCGCGCACTCTGAGGGGAAGGGATGCCATCACTTTTGGCTGTCTCTTCACTCATCTTGAACTTGTTGTTGCGAGACTCCTCCATATCAAATTTCACTTGTCTAATAAAGGTGGTACACACTAGCAGCATTACTAATAACTCAAAGTGGGTACATGCATGCACTTTAGTAGTGGCAGAAACTATATTCTCCCACACGCCGTGGAACCCCATGAGTCTTCATATGCATCTAACAATGTATTTTTAGTCTCACGTACACCCTAAGAACATAAAGTGACTCCTTCTTCATCTCTGGATCTGCATTTCTGACAAAGTTATCTTTCAACTTCTAGAGGAAACCCGAAGGCGAAATTCATTAGCCTCATCATCATCCTCTTCTTCATCCTCATCCTCATCTTCATCTTGAGCTGCTTTTTGTTGGATGATTGTTTTACGTAGATTCTTCAACCCGGTTACATTTGTGGACAACTCCCAATGCGAGCTTTTGTTCATGCAATCATCCCATTTCCATGAAAGCGAAAGGCCAATGAGAGGCACATGTGGTGCTGCGAGGATTTGTTTGTCACATGTATTTGTCGGAGATAAGTTTAGAGCTCCACAAAGTGATCTCATTCCCTCTTTTGAAGTTGTCTACATTTTCGGGTTCAATATGCCAAAACACGCAATATAAAGAGCGAGGAAAATGTCACCTCAAATGAAGAAAAGTACAATGTAGTGCTGATTGAATTTACCTTACATATTTGGAGTGCAGTGGAGTTATTCATCATATACCAATTCATGAAATCCACAGCGTCTTTGCTTGCGCTCAATTTCCAGGGAATCATACTTGATTGTTCTCTTGCCAAAATCCTTTTAGGATTGCGCCTTCCATCATGTTCTCTCCTTTCCCATGGTGGCAAAAAATTCATTCATACTCAATTCCTTCACTATTGACATAGTTCCTTCCTAAATGCCAAAAGGTCTTGCTCCTTTGAGCTGTGATGTGCAACCATCACTCCAAAAATATATGTTTGTTGTACAAAATATTTTTGTGTACTCTACGAACCGATCGCATGAACTTTCAACAATGGTGTACAAACTCTCCTTGCTTATGATCTCTATCATCACGAGAATATATAAAATGTACTTCCTTTGTGATTCTCCTCTCATTGCTAACAGTGATCTGTGAGTTGTCTTCCTCTTTCTTTCTTTGCTTTTCATCCTCTAGTTCCTTTTCTCTTCCTTAGCTTCCATATCTTCTATCTCATCCAGTTTGCATGTATGTGATATGAACCAAAATTGATGCACGTCGTGTGCCGATGCTTGAATTGTACCTCTTCACGATTTTAGCGTAATTTTCAGCAAAATCAATATGGAAGTTAAGCTGCACCTTCGGAAAATGTCAAGCACTTCTGGTGCTTTTGCACGCGATTAATACGGCATAATTGTGTGGGATGAATTGTACGGTATCTTGGCTTATCTTTCTTTGGAATTGGAAGCGGGGGCTCTCTTTCTTGTATGCAAGATCTAGTTACCTTTCTTTGGTTTCTTTCACCATTTTTTCTTGGTGGTCTCCTTCATTATAACCAACCTCTTTAACGTTTTGAAAACAAGATCGGTGTAAGTTTCGCGACACAAACCTGACAATCACAAGCACAAAATCATTTAAGCACAAATGCCAAATACACTACCTTTTCAAGCTGTTTCCTCCACTTTGTAATGGAGACTCCTCCTTCTCCTTTGGACATATTGTGGCTTGTTTGGCAGGATACCCATGAGAAATTTGTTTTTGTAAGATGTTGCATCAATCATCTTAACAACTCAAAATAGAATGTTCAAACATCTTAACATTAAAAAAGTACCTTTTCAATCCCTGATCCTTACCATGCCACTGCGCGGAGACAATTATGTTTGTGCCACTCTTCATCTTCATCCTTAGGACAGATCATTTGCCTCAAAAATCGCACTAGTGGTTAAACATGGTTCTTAGGCTTTAAAAGTGCCATCACCACAAGCGGCCTGAAATCTGAGTTGCAATCTTTATGCCGCCATTTGGATCTGTTAGGATTTTGTTGAGTGCTTGCATCACATATTCAAAGTGCATGTGATATTGGCGGCCCGACAAGTTTCTCTTTCATTTAAAGCCTCACAAATGATGTGTAATGATTCAAATGTCTTATTTGAGTAATCTTAATGTCATTGAATTCCTTCTTGAAGTTCATTGTAAAGGTGCAATACACCAAACAAAGAAGATCTATATAGAAGCGGATATAATACAGCGGAAGAAACATACTAAGCGGGGGAAATCACTGAGATATTTCCAGCCGGTTGTATTGGATGATCAATTTTATGCGCCATCTGGCTGTAACAAACTGCCATAAGCTGCGTATGGTGGCTTCGTGTATGTTTTGTCGAACTTGTAAGCTTCATTTCTAACCTCGTCACTCAATGCATCACACCTCTTTTCCTTGAAAACATTGACCACGGACCACGATTCTTGATGCGCCATTATTCTTCTTAAGTTTTTAGCAACAGTTTTCTAGATATATGGAAGGAGGCGTCTGACGTGAATTGGTTGATGGATTTTCTTTGATGAAGATACCATTTGCAAAGTAGACTTTCTTACTTCTGATACATCATCTTCCTTAATTTCTTTTTGTTCATTGAATGTCTCTGAACATTTTTAATCCACATTCTTCGCCGATCTTGCTTTGTTCATAATCAACAAAATCCGCTTCGGTGGCAATTTAGCCTTCACTCTCTTCACAAATGCGTGCACCACCGTGTACCATCCCCTTCTTTCCAAAGGAGGCTTTGTGATTTACGTTAAATAATGCGTCCATTTTTTTGAATGATTCTTGAAACCTTCGCCTCGAGCCCTCGTTCAATTTAGGAGTTACGAAGTTTTCTTTCTCTCTCTCCTTTCTCTTTTTGTCTTGGTGCCTTCTTCTCTCGGCTTGAATTTCGGAGAAAACTTTGAGTCTCTTTTCCTCATCCAAATCAAGCTGATTGATCCGTGAGGATCGTGATGTCTGAGAGGTACTGCGGTCTGAGCGAAGTGATCTACAAAGAGCGGTTCGTTTGAGTTACAAGGCGAATGATCATTCATACAAAAGAATTCAAAGAAAGCAGACCCTTCATCTCCAAAGCGGGCCGTAGGATCATTTACGGAGCCAGGAACGGTTGCCGGGCAGCCATGTCATCGTCAGGAAGCAATTTGCTAAAGCGGATCATCGTGTTCGGCTCTCCAGCACCCCAAGCCGCAGTGATCAAGCAGCGAGGCGTCGGACGGAGTGCTTTTGTACTGATATCTAACCCAGACCGGATGTTAAAGTTTACTATTGTGATCGTATTATTTGAATCCACAATCTAATGCTTGAGGCCGGGAAAAAGCTCCTACATATCGTTTAAGATGAAGCTATTACTTTTCCTTTAAGATCCCTCAAAACTACGTTTTCATATAGATGCGACAAATGCCCTGAATTAGGAGTTATAATTGTTTTGCAAACATGTCGGGGAGATGTATTTACGACACTTCTAAATCTCATAATATTGCTTGAGGGTAAAGAGCACGCTTCTGGACACCTTAGAAGACATTTATTTCTAGATGTTTTTATTGTCTTCTCTGTCGATTACTCTATTTCTCTTTTGAAGGTGGTTAGGGTCTCCTCTCGAGTTCATACGGTTTATCTCCTCACGTCTTCTTATTCATTTTGCTCCATGACCAGATAGAAATTATAATGCTAATGAATCGAGGAAGGGCTGACTCATTAAATCGGGGCATTGGTCACTTTCTTTGGTAAAGAGAATGTCATTTTAACTTTCGCGGTGAAGAATCAAAGGTCTCGCTATATCTGAGGATACACATAAGAAATCCCATTTTGACATCCATCAACCATTTTAACACTCACTGGTACTGTTTGGAAGGATGCAAATTAGTGCCCGCAATGACCAATGTTATTCTCGGTGTAGCCAAGTCTATAAGATACTCTAAAGTAGAGTTTCACTATTTACTTTACGTATGCTAACGTATGGTGATCCCTCTTATTTTAGAATTTGTGTCTAGCCACAATTATTGCAACATGTGCCTGATGCTTTGCATAGGCGTATTGCGTAGTAATAAACTTGATGCCATATCGATCCACCATTTCATTGGTATATACATTCCATGGCTTGAGGGCAATATCTATCTTTGATAAAGTGTAGGAAGCGCTTCTATAGAGATTCGTGGAACTGGAGTGCTTTTCTGCTCCATATTTTGCATCGAGTCCTTCTAAATGTGCGGTAGCACCTTGAAAGCATAGGTTGTAGGTATCCTACACTTTCGCATATAAAGAATCATGTTTGAGATGGTATATAGTACTTACTATTGCTATCATTCGCCATTTGCAACAAGACATAATAATACCGCATTTAGATATGCTGGACTTCGTCAACTCATTACTTTATAGCTAAAGATCCTTCATCAATGTAAGATGTACCAAATGTTTATTGCTTGATAGTTGTATAGCAGATAGCTCGAAGATCGTCGCGGCAATGATTGTTGAGAAGCGATGGTATGCTAATTGCGGATGGGTCATCATATGGATAGGTCATCATCACAGCTTTGCGTTTGCATGGATTCAACGACATGGTTCGCGGCAATGTTTCGAGCTTCGGCAACATGGATCTAAATTGTGCTTTCCTCACGGCTGCGCTTAGTATTGCGGCGCAATTTTATTATCTGAACACTATAAAGTGCTTTGAGTTTGCATGGTTTCAACGATATGGTTCATATCCACAGATCGAGTTCGCAGGCGGTGTTTAGTGCGATCAATGGCATATGTCTATGTCAGTAAGCATCATTCTATTGCTTTAGAATGAAACATAGGAATAAATAAATGTTAAATGCTGCACTATTTGTGGTTCTATATCCACAGATCGAAACAATCAATCATCTGATGCTTTAAAAAATGTTCAATGATGACTTGATGTATGTCATTCTATTGCTTTAGAATGAAACATAGGAATAAATAAATGTTAAATGCTGCACTATGCTCCAACGTTGGATGTACTGCCAAAACAATCAATCATCTGATGCTTTAAAAAATGTTCAATGATGACTTGATGTATGCAACTTTATAGAGTTATAATAACTCATTGTATGATCCAGTACAATTTGCTCATGATAGCTTTCAAAGATGACACTTTTGCAATTTGTTGAATGTCATTCAAATGTGATACTACCTTGGTTTGATGAGGGTCATCCCAATACAATTAAATGACACTATATCAATTTATTGAGCATCATGTACTAGATGCTACCAATCCAGTTCATATGAAATCATCTTTTAAAGACTTCAAAACTATTTTAACATTTGTTAGATTTTGAAGGAGGAGAACATACATACATAGTGACGCTTGCAATCATGTACTTTAACAATGAGATGGTAGCGAATGAGTTTTTTTTCAAAGGGCCCCACTGATATTTTGCTTGATCTGTAGGTTGAATGATGATATAATATAGCAATACATCTCAAGACACAACCTAAATATTACAATGGCACTTATTTCTAAATTTAGAACCATGGATTGCGTATGTGAAATACTGAATTGGACTTTCATGAAAAGGTGCAAGTTTCATGAAAAGGTGCAAGTTTCAAGCAGGTAAGTGCAGCTTGGCTGCTTGGTTATATTGATTTCCACCAAAGTATTACTATAGTGCTTTGCATAGTGCATTACACCTTTCTAAATTGTCCATATTATATGCTTTTGATTGGCATCGTATGTTTACTAGCATGACATACATTTGACATGTTCAATTTTTTTATATTTTGTTTTGCAATTCAGATAGTATTCCAATTTCTGTACCCACATCGAAAAATTCTATCAAATTATTTTGGGATATTTTATATTTGACATGTTCGATTTTTATATTTTGTTTGTCAATCCATATGGTATTCCAATTGCGTTATATGTTTTTGTTAGCCAGAGATCTTAATTTGGTGTTTATGAATGTAAGTATATCTGATTTTGCACACTAGAATTTCTCCCTTTTCAAGAGAATCTGTGAGTAGATCTTTTCTTAACTATTGCCTCATGGAATGCTATGACTCAAGTTGTTTCTTCTTTGGTCTATCTATTCCTTAATTGATCTGCGATTAAAGTAGTTTTCCAAATCCATTGCAAACCCTTTCAAATTATGCACATGGAAGATTATATCAAAGGCAATGATTTCTCCAAGACAATGATTTTTCCATCGTTACTACAGATGCCCAAGATGTTCACGACACAAGTGGGTTTTCAATAACTGTGGCAGCATGACATATAGCCTAATGGAATGCCATCATGATTGCTATCATCATTTCAGAACAATATGAAATTTGAAACAATTTATGTTAAAAAAAGAAAAGAAATACTTCATCTTTTTTGAAATTCCTAGTTGCTTAGGGGCAATGGCTACATGTTAATAACCAATATTACATGGGTAATTTACCTTATTATTAGTCTTTACCTTAGCCAGGTACAAATCTACACCCAAGCCTAGGAACTGTGACTTATTATTTAATATTTCCTAGTTGCTTAGGGGCAATGGCTACATGTTAATAACCAATATTACATGGGTAATTTACCTTATTATTAGTCTTTACCTTAGCCACAATGAATTAATACCATCCTGGACCTCTTTCTGACTATGCATCGAAAATAGGGCTGAAAAATGCTTGCAGTTATGGCCGGCAGCTTAGCTCTTAGAATGGGTATCGGGTAAAGATATGATCTGACCCCTTGCATTAATGGTACAAGAAATGGTGCATAAGGGTAAACATTCAGGCCAAGATTCCCCAAAGAGGATATGGGCGTGGTGGCTATAATCAAAATGATTACGAAAGATCGCTGTTCGGACACACAACATTAAGACTATAACTCACGATCCCGCGGGTGTCGGTGTTTTCAAGATACTTGAAATATTTGATAGCAGGGGGTATATCTCCGATCTTATAGCATTATAAATCATCAGTAAACTTATAAAGCTAACAATGCTCTGAACCACGGCTTTTTAAAGCAATTGCAGATTGAGATGGGTAAGATTTACGCTATTTACTTGGTCTTAATACATTAATGGTATGTGTTGTATAACTTCTTGTTTGTTCTTATAGATAGTATTTTAGAAAAATCTTTTGAGTTATATGTTAATCCTCTCAGATGTTATTGTGGGCGAAGTGTTACATTGGTGGCCGAATATAGCATAATAGGGGAGTTTTCTTTGTGTTTTTGTGCGGCTTTTCACAAAGGTTTTCCTAAGATTTCATAGTATTGAATGGATGTCTTAATCGTACATCTAGGGTGCTGCACCATTCTTAGTCGTTGATTTAGTTTTTTCAATGAGTCCCGACATCAGAATACAACAAAAGCCCTTTTTATTTGAGGGCTGAACCTTGAAGCCTCGTGGTATTTCGGGGCATTCTTGCAAAATTAATGTTCTTGCGTCCAGTGGAAAGCGATTTGGAGTGGAAGCGTTAGTGCTTTAGTGCCGCGGGGATGATCGACGGATGCTTGCTTAGCGGTTTGTCATATATTCAAAGTTTCCATGGCATTCGGTAGCCAAAGCATTTCTTATGCGTGGGATGCTTGCTTAGTGACTTGTGCCATACTATTCAAAGTTTTCATGGCATTCAGGGCTAAAGCATTTCTTCGGGATTTTTTTTTAAAGGCAGGAAAAATTTCTTTGTTTAGGAAGCGGCGGTACGGCAAACTATATGGCCCGGATCAAGCGACATCCTTTCCTCTTTCTTTCTACTGTTGGCCTCCTTTTCCTTCTTGCCGGTCGTGATGCGGATAGCAGCGGGCGGCGAGAGTTTTTAGCTTTTGCGGATGGATGAGGGGCCAGATAAACTGTCTTGAGAAGAGTTTTTTAACTTTTTCGCAGTGGATGGATGGATGGATGAGAGGCGGGGCGAGTTCAATCTGTGATAAAACAACATGGCGGGGCACAAGATTAGCATATATTTTATAGCGGTGGCTTCTTCGCTCTTCGAAATATTCAAAGCATTATCACTTATCTTGGACATTCTTTACAGCAGCAGCGGGGCAATGAACAAAGGGAAGTGGCAAAAAAATAGATGGTGATTGATTCCTCTATGAATCAGATAGCGGGGTATGGTGAAGAAACAATGAATGTTTTACGTGCTCCATCCCTTTTACGTAGATTGTGTGGGGAAAAATAATCATGGCATGTTCAAATGCGACATGTCTTCGAAGTTTTCAGTATGGATATTTCTGCGGGTTGCTCGGGCATTTTCGCGTCATTACAAGGGGCGGATGCCGCGAGTTGCCATTTGGTAATGCGAAAGCAGAATCAAGAACTTATTAGACTACTAGTCTCTGGGCCCGGCTCTTTTTTCATGTGGGTAATTCAATACCATTTCACGTAAAGTGACCTCCTTTCTCATCCTTTTGCTTTATTTTCTCCTCCATCTTGCAAGAGCAATATCTTTTGGACTTGTCTTTGCCAACTATAAGTGATGTATCTGCTAAAATTTTGGACAGGACTTCATGTGATTCCCTATTACTATACGCCGGACTTTCATTAATATATCCCCATAACAAATAGAAAAATACCACACCTTTGTGACCTCACTAACATGCACATGGAAATTCTGAAGCGATTTTATGCTTCTGCAATACGCTGGTAGATTTGGTTTCGGCTTTGAAGCGTGTTGTTACGACATAACCAATTAATTTTAGTGCTATGGGTTGTCTTGACATCTCTAATATGAAAAGCGGGAATAACCTTGGATGGTAAATACATGGTCTTGGAGATGCTCCATCTTGGGTGATTACTTATAGGTATTTTTAGTGCTTTCATATTACGTATTACGCTTTGTGCTATTAGGATCTGTTGTTGGTAAGAACATTTTCATTTATACATCGCCCTTATTCCTTCTACGTTCACCACTATCATGCTAATATGAAATGTAATGAGTCTTGAGCTATATTCCCTTGTTTGAGACTTGAAGATTTTTGGGGCTCGATTCTTATAGGAATCTAACTTATTTCTACTTGGTCCTTTGTGAACTTACAAATAACTTTTAGGTTTTGTAGCAACTCATTTCTCTTGAATGTATGAAGCGACAGCTCTACTACCATTTTCTATTGTGATTCCTTATGCCTTAAGGAATCTCCATGCTTACGGATATTATATACCTTAGGAATCTCCATGCAGGTATTACATGCACAATATTACATGCAGTGAATTATTTATATGCATTTTGTGGATTTCTTAGTGCCCGCTATCCATCATTAGAGTATTAGGTAATGTCTATATCTACACCGTAGCTAAGGCCAGGAAGAACAAAAATTTTAGTTAACTGGAAAACCATTAACATCTGATAAACATTATTAACACAAACCATTGCATTTGACATATTTAAATTAAAATCCCCTTGGCTTTACTTTGGTTTGGGTGCATATTCACCACCGAGGGGATTCATTAGAGACGCGAGAATGGGATGGGCATATTTGCCCTTTATTCCAAGATACGGGCCCGGAAGTATGGCGATCACACCGTTTGTGGGGAAAAACCCAATGTACCTTTTGGCCCTTGCTTTATTACCCATACCAGACTAACAAAGTATTGTTTGAGCTGCGGTACGGAGTTTTCCCTCCCAATGTGATGCGCAGCATATCTTTGTAGAGGATGGAAAATTGGGTATATTTGTGGGCATTAGCAAGCGAAGATTCTTTGTTATGGGGATATATCTCTATTCCCTTTATTTTACCTAAGGCTTTATGCAATATGTCAAGATCACTTTAATTATAAAACACTTAATATTTTTGACTTGATCTTTGTAAGATGAACTCAAATTCCAAGTGACCCAATATGGGATAATCCTAATTTTACCTCATAAAGGAAATGTTTATCAAATTTTGTAACTTCTGATATCTTTGGTCGAGCTGGTTATCTGACCTATCTTTATTGAATCTATGTAAAGCCGATGTTTAAACTTTTATGAGGGAAATACATGTATGCCTTTGTTATCTTTCAAATACCAATTGATATCCATTATGCGATTTGAACTTTCTATTTCCTTACATTGAAAATGAGTAACTTAAAAATTGAAAGTTACATAAGATACTTAACATGTAAAGTTGCTAGTATTATGAACCATATGCATGGCGACACATAGTATAAATGCAATGCAGAAAGATATACTTTTCTCTTATAATGTCTCAACTTAGAATGAAAAACAAGTTGAAATAGGCAATGTAAAATATAAATAGACCTTCTAAGTCATTATGATTAGGGTCTCATTTATTTTAAAAGTCTATAGTTTGTTTAATGTCCTTAAGGCATTAGTAACACTTGTTGTTAAATTTCTTGAGCCCGAGGATTGTCTAATACCAAAGATTTAAGGAACTCACTTAGATTTTGGGTTGATAATCACCAGAGTAGAGGGATTATTAATCTAGGATAGTTAATACTTCCTAGTATGGCAATTTGTCGAGGCTAGTGCGGTCTGGGTTTTTTTTAGACATTTCAACTCAGTGGTTATACCTCTGTTATTAGCTTTCCTTGGCTGACATTATGAGTAAACTTTTTATACTGCTATTGTAATTGTGCCTAGTATGGCAATTTGTCGAGGCTAGTGTGGTCTGGGTTTTTTTTAGACATTTCAACTCAGTGGTTATACCTCTGTTATTAGTTTTCCTTGGCTGACATTATGAGTAAACTTTGTATACTGATATTGTAATTGTGCCCTACACGGGCTTCATTATCAAATATGGATAGTATGCACTACAGATTTATCCTGTACTAACTAATACTGTGCATACATTATGCAGGATAATAATATTAGCTCAATTTTGGACAAAGAGGCTACTAGACAATTGGAGGAGTTTTCTGCTATTTCTAATATGGGATTCAATGGTTGGATGAAAATGGTTCCCATTTTTAACAAGCTGGAAGATGAATGGGCTGCAACTGCCAAGGTCATTGATTTTGGACAAGGAGGCTACTAGACAATTGGAGGAGTTTTCTGCCATTTCTAATATGGGATTCAATGGTTGGATGAAAATGGTTCCCATTTTTAACAAGCTGGAAGATGACTGGGCTGCAACTGCCAAGGTAGTGGATCAAATGTATGAAGATCTCCCAATGAAAATTTATGAGTTCACTATGGAGGAAGACAATTGCAAAAACATATTTTTTGCTGGCATTGCTGGTCTGGATGAAATAAACAAGATCAATACTTCAAAAGTAAAAAAAGATGACGTATGTAATTCTGACTTTAATGATGGGGATGATCCATTTGGTGAATGTCTGCTGACAGAAAAAGACAAAGAGGTACTGCAAAAGAAACCAGCCAGTTCAAACCCGACGGATAAGGAGAACTTTGGATTCACTCTGCACAACTGTCATACCTTTCCAATTATCCCTGAACGATTGGTTGAAGGGTATGCAGCATTATGCAATCATGGTATTTGGAGAACCAAGAACTTTGGGGGATAAAAAATGCAGCAAGGATGAACATATCTATATAAGCCAAAAAGGGCACATGGCTTTTTCAGTGGAACGCACATTCTATGGAAAGAATGTTCAATAGGCAGAAAGTAAAACTCAGATTTGACAACAGATTTTTTGATAAAAAATGCAGCAAGGATGAACATATCTATATAAGCCAAAAAGGGCACATGGCTTTTTCAGTAGAACGAAGAAGTGACTTCTTCCTTAAAAAGATGTGGCGGTCTATGTGCCCTTATTTTAAATGTCCATGTGACCCCCGGGACAAAGGCAACACATGCAAGGATAATATGACTTGGTTGGACCACGCAGTTTGGTTCATGTTCAACAACTTGGACAAAATTTATCCTGAACTTTCTGTAGCTGGTCAAATGGTGGCAATGAGAACATGCATGAAGATTACTCTGAAATCCAGCATTATTGCATACCTTTCATATCTTCATATCAGACAGACTTTGATAGATATGACTATTGCTTGTGCAGTTGATCCTTGGGCTGACCTGAAGGTTAATTTTCCCAGAAGTAAAATGGCTGAATTTTGTGAGAAGACTATTAAGCCTGCAAAAGATACCAAAAAAAATGAGGCTTCAGCCAGTAATAATACTGGAGACCATAATAGGAGGAACAAGTCCAAAAGTTCAAACAATTCTCGTACTATGGTGTTAGCTCCACCTCGAATTACGGCTCCACCAAGGATTGGTACGTCTATTTCTGCTGATAACTCTTCTATTGAGTGCTTAGGTACTCCAAGCAACATAGGCCATTCGACCACGAAGGCACCTGCAGTATGCAATGAGATTGATAAATCAATTACCAAGGCTACTGGAAACAGCATTATCGACAACTTGGATGGTACTGCACAGCAACTATTCTGAAATCCTTGGTAAGGAACTTTTATAAATGCTTATCTATTGTTCTGCATAAGTTCATAAGATAATGCAGGTTTATGTTATTAATTGGTTTCCTTAAGTACTTCTACTTTTGAGGATCACCATTTATTTGAAGTCCAATATGGACCATGATCATAGATCATTCTATATACATGCCTTAGGGCTTCTTTAATATTGGAATTGCATACTTTGCTTCCATTATTATACCAATTGACCTCTATATGAGTGACTTTAACATACTTTCCTTTTTAACTCTTTCCTAACCAAATACTTATGTAGCCGATGTATTGGACATATAGTGTAACAGGAGCTTAGTCAAGGACTGTCAAGGGAGACTACATCTGAGAGATGACCGAGATAAGAACAAGAAAAAAATAATACATTGTTCTTTTTTATCCAAAGTGTTGGATAAAATATGTCTACCAAAAATCATTAGCAAAGCGTTCGAGGAAGTTTTGGGTGAAATAGGTGAAGAAATTATGATGGACACAATGTTTTCTTGGAGGTATGTGGAAAGTCTCAAAGACCTTTGTTACAAACCTTTCCCGATCTTCTCACAAGACCAAGAACCTGCTTGCCCGTGTGCAAATCCAAACTTGAAAAAATTCCTGGACCCCATGATTGGTCACATCAGATCCACGGATTTAAAGATTGTACATAACAAGATACTGCGGAACCTTTTCAGTAAAGGGCTTGGTCATATACCAGACAGATGTTTAGAATGGGGAGAACTCAAAAAAGAAGTTTTGACCATCATTGATAATATATTTGACTTGCACAGATTTAAGGTACCTAATATAGAAGAGATTATGGTGGAAACCATAAAAAACAAAGTGATTGAGGTCACCAAGCTGAAAATACATCAGGCTTGCAGATTAGACAGCACAAGGAAATTTCCTTTAAATGATACTGGAGTTATCAGTAACCTTGAATGGTTAACTAAAAATCTCTACATATCTGGAGTGGATAAAGCCTCCAACAATCCTTCTTTCATTTGCCCAAGACATATTAGGGAAATGACTCTTAAACGACTTGATAGTGAAGATTTTATGCCACTGCAATTAGATCTGGACAGTATCACCACTTATATTGAAAATGGTATACGAGGAGTTGCTGGAAATATTTCTTTTCAAAGTATACAACTACCTTACCTCCTGGGGATTTTTAAAGTACATAAATCCGACTACCGATGGATTACCAATGCGCATGGCTCAATATACACTGAAATTTCACAAATAATCAATGCAGTCCTTATTATGATTCTGGAAATGTGGCCTGAAGTTTCAAAATTCCTATGTGCTAATATCTTTACTCTATTACCAGGGAAAGTTAACACTAACTGGATCATTGGATCTATTTATGATCTTGCTTTAAACCTTCCTACAAATATTACAGATCTTTTTGTTGCGGATATAACCAAATGTTATGAAAGCATAACCTTGGAAGGTAAGGAAGGCATTTGCAATACAATTGACTTGGTTGCTGATGCTACATGGAATTACAAGACATCCACAAATAAGAGGTTTAAACTTTGGTTAAAGAAAGATATGAAGGAGGAGTTCATTGTTAAATGGTTCAAACAAGACCCCACAGGAAAATGCTGGTCGTACATTAGCAAAGAAAAATTCTGTAGCATGAATAAATGGCTACTCACTAACTGCTGCATCAAAATGGGAAATAAAGCTTGGAAACAAACATGTGGTATTCCCATGGGTTTTGCTTGCAGCCCTTGTTGGTGTAACTTATACCTTGCATGGTATGAGTTACAATTTATTAAGAATTTGGCTTCTCAAGGCAGTTTCGACATCATCCATAAGTTCAAACATACATTCAGATACATGGATGATTTGGCATCCATTAATTGCCCAGAAATCAGATCTTTTTTGCAGAAAGGGATTAATACAGTTAACAAAGGACTAAATATCTATGACCTTAATAGTCTGGTGATCAAAGAGGAAACAGTATTGACCAGTAATGAAGACCCAAACTTCTGTTTTGGCTCTAAGATTAATTTCCTGAACATGAAGATAGAAATTATTAGCAGGGATAAAGGATTATTCATAACAGCCAGGTATGATAAAAGAGACAAACTTCCATTTCGAGCCATCAAATACATACATGCTAGTGGGTGCAGACCCTATTATCAAGCTAGGAATGTTATTATTTCACAACTGTTACCATACATGTATGTGAATTCTGACCCCAAAAAAGCAGCTGAAGATATCTGTGAAATTGTAAATATATTTGTGGCCAATGGATTTGACCAATGGGGGATTATGAAAAAGGTCAAAAAGTATATCAGTGAAGGCTCATTTCCTGGTTTGAAGTTTGACAAGACTACTCTACTTCAAGAGATTTTTGACCATATCTAATTGGTAAGCATTCTTTTACACTCTATTTTATTCAGAATGCATTTGGGTTTTTTTATTTTTATAGGTTAAGGACGTGACCCTTGACTTATTATTTTAATATTTCCTAGTTGGCAAGGCTGATAGCTACATGTTAATATATGCCCATGGGTAATTTACCCGCTAGTGTGATCTTTTATAGCCGATGAATTAATACCATCTGGACCTCTTTACGACTATGTGAAAATAGAAAATGCTACTGATTATGGCCGTGACTTAGCTCTTAGAATGGGTATCGGTAAAGATATGATGTGACCTTGCATTAATGGTACAAAATGGTGCATAAGGGTAAACATTCAGTAAAGGAAAAATCTGAATGACATCGAACTTGAAAGACGAGTTCTGCAGTTGAGTATTGAATCAGAAGCATGGAAAAATTCGGAAGAGAGTACATCGGAGCTCAAAAGAAGCTACAACAACTACCGGGGCCAAGATTCCCAAGGGGAGGATATGAAACGTGGTGGCTATAATCAAAATGATTACGAAGATCCTTTGTTCCAGTTACAACGCAGTAAGAGAAGTATAACTCTGATCCAGATTATCGAATTATTTTCAAGATACTTGAAATATTTGATACTTGATTATAATATCGATCTTAGCATTATAAATCATAAATAAACTATACTACGGTAACATTTTCTGAACGGCTTTTTAAGCTCATTTTTGGACGGAAGTGATGAATTTTACGCTGTTACTTGGTCTTAATACGGTAATATCAGTATGTTGTATCTTCTTGTTTGTTCTTATAGATAGTATTTTAGAAAAAATGCTGATTTATATGTTAATCCTCTCTAGATGTATTGTGGGCAAAAGTGTTACATTGGCGATTACTTGGTCTTAATACGGTAATATCAGTATGTTGTATCTTCTTGTTTGTTCTTATAGATAGTATTTTAGAAAAAATGCTGATTTATATGTTAATCCTCTCTAGATGTATTGTGGGCAAAAGTGTTACATTGGACTACTGTAGAGGATGGAAAATTGGTATAATCATGGAGCGTGGCAAACGAAGATTTGCTGTTATCAGGGATATATCTCTATTCCCTTTCTATTTTACTATTTTTCCCTCCCAATGTGATACTTTTTGCTTTGCTATACTACTGTAGAGGATGGAAAATTGGTATAATCATGGAGCGTGGCAAACGAAGATTTGCTGTTATCAGGGATATATCTCTATTCCCTTTCTATTTTACTAAGGCTTTATGCAATATGTCAAGATCACTTTAGTATCTGAAACACTTAATATTTTTTGACTTGATGCTGTAAGATGAACTCAAATTCCAAGTGACCTTATGAGATAATCCTAATTTTACCTCATAAAGGAAATGTTTGTCAAATTTTGTAACTTACAGAAATGTCCTGGTCAGAACTGGTTATCCTGACCTATGCTATTGAATCTATGTAAGCACGATGTTTAAACTTTTTATGAGGAAATACATGTATCTGCCCCTGTTATCTTTCAAATACCAATTGATATCCATTATGCAGATTTGAACTTTCTATTTCCTTACATTCAGAAAATGAGTAACTTAAAAAATTGAAAGTTACACGTTCAAGATACTTAACATGTAAAGTTGCTAGTATTATGAACCATATCTGTAGCAGCACATAGTATAAATACAATACTTGAGAAAGATATACTTTTCTCTTATAATGTCTCAACTTAGAATGAAAAAACAAGTTGAAATAGGCAATGTCAAAAATATAATAGACCTAAGTCATTATGATTCTGGTCTCATTTTATTTTAAAAGTCTATGGTTTTGTTTAATGTCCTTAAGGCATTAAGTAACACTTGTTGTTAAATTTCTTGGGCCAGGATTGTCTAATACCAAAGATTTAAGGAACTCACTTAGATTTTTGGGTTGATAATACCGTAGAGGGATTGACCAATACGGATGATTATGCTAGTATGGCAATTTGTCGAGGCTAGTGTGGTCTGGGTTTTTTTTTTTTTTTTAATATTTAAGGAATGACACAATTATCATGCATTTTGTTAGATGGCAATTAATACATGAGCTCTATCCTCTACAAGTTTATTTGGAAAGTGATGACATATTTTATAATTACGAGTAATTTTACTCTTCAAATAATGAAGCTCAAGAGTTCTAACTTCCCATGCAAGATATTATTGTGCCAAACTCATAATTTCATATATCCTTTTTAATGTAGTCACAAAGTAGGTCAACAAAACCTAAAGCTACTTAAGGCTCACCATTTTTCAACCATGAGACACTTGGTTTCAATTTAGTTTTATTTATAATTGAATCTCTATTTTTTCACAGTACATTTCCTCCTACAAATGATATTTTACCTTTATCAATGAATTCTTAAAGAGTTCCTCTACACTACCCTTGCGCCGTTCAAGCCACATTGTCTATTCTAAGAAGCAATGAATTACCTCTTCAAATTGTTACTAAGCCCAGCAACGTCAGGCACTATAACATATAATGCTATGCATAACAACTACTATCCTAAAAAAATGATCATAGATACACTGCGTGCAAGAGTTTTTAACCTTGCTCTTCGTGCAAGAGCTTTTAACCTTGCTCTTCAGGACCTTTTTGGTTAGAAAAGGCTCTTCAAGTTGGTGCTAAAGCCCGGCAACGCCGGGCATCCATAACTAGTCTTGATAAATCTTAGTCTCAATGTACTGATCCCACGTAGAATTAATTTCCTTGATAATGCAAATAGAAGGGAAATCAGTTTGAGGAATAGAAACCTGGATGACTTCCCCTAAATAGCTCTGAGGTGACTCTGAGTCCAATAAACAGTGGGAAGGTTGGGACGGGATATCCAAGTAGAAGTAGCAATCTTATCATGATTATTGGGAATAAAAAGAGGATGTCACTTCATAATATAGGCTTTGCTTGACACTATCTGGAAATCTTTCTAATGAGCAGCATGTTCCTGTAAGGGGTGTCTCTGCACAAAATCTGGTAGGTCCAGTTATCCAGCTTGAGAATGGAGAGGATGGGGATATGAATCACCCTATTTAGCTATTGCTTGACACTATCAATATCAGGACAAGCTAAGGGGAAGTGAATAAGAATACCATTGTTAACATATCTATTTTCAACAGTCTTGTCAATAATGTTAAACAAATCAAGCGTATGACCCCTTTTGTTTATATTATATTCATTTTCCTTGACAGGGACTCCACCATCATACATAGAAGAATTCAGAAGAGCATTTTTGAAAGACAATGTACATGGCGGTTGAAATAGCCATTTGAATTTTGTTGATGTAGATCTTGATGGGCTTCGGTTTCTAAAGAATGGTTTAAGTAATCCTTTGTGATGCCCTTGAGTTCTTGGCCGGCGAGAGGCGGGACATTTTGTGACATCATGTTAGCCTCTATTCACAATCTTGTGATCATCGCATTCTCTCATGCGAGCGAGCCTCAAGGAGGCTTGGAATTTCCATTCCATGAGTTCTAATTCTTTGCGCCATGTCTTTGGTTTTCTGCAATAGTTGGTCATAGTCTTCTTAAAGATTTGATTCTTTTAAAATTTTGCAATAGTCATCTTTAGAGTGACCCGTCTTGACCGAATCATTTTGTGCAGGAGAACTCAAGCTCTTGAAGTTTGAATCATGTTCGGACAAGATCCTTATCATTTGGCATTCCCCTCGCATCTTGCCTTCGAGTCTTGAATTTGTTCTTTGCGGGGAAATGATCGGCCCTCTTTGCTTATACCCATGCAATTTATAAGCGCAATTTGCTGGTCGAATGATATCGAAAGTCCGCGGTGAGATCCGCATTATCGCCATGCGGGGTCATTCCCTTTGCTCTAGATCAAGAATTGTCTTCCAATCTTGATATTCTTTAGTGATAGCATCAGAGTCCCTCGGTTCAGCCAGAAGCCTCCTTACACTGGACTCACCGTTTGCAACAGTTTGTTTAGACCAAAGATCCTGCAACTTAAGCGAATAACATTGGGATCGGCCTGGAGTGATATTCTTTAGTGATAGCATCAGAGTCCCTCGGTTCAGCCAGAAGCCTCCTTACACTGGACTCACCGTTTGCAACAGTTTGTTTAGACCAAAGATCCTGCAACTTAAGCGAATAACATTGGGATCGGCCTGGAGGATCATAAGATTGTCTTCAAAGCCATGATTCCTTACAACAGTCTCAAGAAATCTTGTTTTGTTAACCCCTTCAATGAGAGCTCGCCACTAAAAGATCATTGTCACAATATTCCCTAAATCTAAAAAAACCTACGGCAGCACAATTTCTACTGGCACAAATGATCCAAGCTCTGATAATTAGCACAGCCTGGGGTTCAAGAATAATAGGAATCAAACTCTGGAGAATAGCAAAGGAATAGTCCCTTGCCTCATCCCTCGAGTTAGGTTCCAGTTCTCGAGGCGCTATTGTCAACGAGTCGGCCTAGTCATCTCTCCATGTAAATGCATATCCATCCTTTCGGTTTCCATGTATTACTCTGCTTGGCCAAACCAGAATCTCAAAAACGCCGACCATCTTCAGCGCTCAAAATCTCATGGCGAGTCAATCTTCAACGGTTAGTATAGTTCAAATGTTTTTATTCCCCAAAGCTCGATGTATGTATTGTAAAGAAGTTGCCATGTTAACCAAGTTGAGCTCAAAAAATTACCGCTATGAGTTGCTCGAATAGGGTTACAGGGTTTGCTAGCCTGAAAGCGAGTCCCCACATGGGATGAACATTTGGATTGGGTTTGAAACTCACTTCTGGAGATTGGGATTTAACATACACAGTCAGGGTTTTAGGTCCCCTGCTTGATTGTTACAGTGCTTGCATGTGTGCATGATGGTGTGCAGAGCATGTGTGCTTGCTGGTGTACAGTGCATGTGTGCTTTGTCCCTGAGTGCAACCATGATAATATGCATGTTGGTCCAAGTTCACCTGGAGTCCTTCCATGATGATGTGCAAGCAAGAACCCCCCAAATTGGGTGGGCGCCCAAGTTGCCTTTGAGTGCCAAATTGGTGGGCACCCAAGTTGACTCTTTGAGTGCTAAATTGGTCGGGCGCCCAAGTTCACCTGGAGCCATTCCATGATGATGTGCAAGCAAGCCGGAGTGCATCCATGGTCACGGGCCAAATTGGGCGGGCGCCCAATTTACCCTACAATGCATAGATTGTATGTAAGCAAGGCTTGCCCACGAGGCCAAATTGGGCGGGCGCCCAATTTGACCTGAAGTGAAGTTGCCCGGAGTGCATCCATGGTCACGGGCCAAATTGGGCGGGCGCCCAATTTACCCTACAGTGCATAGATTGTATGTAAGCAAGGCTTGCCCACGAGGCCAAATTGGGCGGGCGCCCAATTTGACCTGAAGTGAATTAATAGTAATGTGCAAACAGGGCAGCCCAATTTGCCCTGGGGGCCGTCCATGGTCTCTAGAGCTCAAATTCATCACTCGCCCAATTTGCTTGTCAGTGGAACCCTTGAAGGACCATGTCCCTATTTCATTTGCATTGCTTACTCATTCTTGCTATTTGGTTTTGACAAAACTGAAATCCTTGTGCAAGTGATGTATCTCTTCATTAATGATCGTCTGGTAGCGAAAGGAGTTGTGGAGCAAATGATACAATGCTACTTCAAGGACATATTAAATGGAGTAGTGAGCGTTGGTGTTGAGGAAGTGATCAAAGGGCACCATGCACTTCCTTGGCCGACTCCAAATGCAATCACGATGGCAGAAGCCAAGGGGTCCTTCATTCTCTGGAGAAAAGAAGACGCTCGTGAGTCGCTTGCTCACGACGTCCCATAAAGACATCGGACAGAGATGGGGAAGGAGACACAACCGATGACCGTGTATCTTGCCCAATATCTTTGTATTATTCATGACAAGATGGATCAAGCGAAAACAATGATTTCAAAATTGCAACAATTTGTAGACTTGATAAGCTGAAAACATCATTGACCGGTGCACTCACTCATGGACATGGAAAGGGAAGCTATGGGAACTTTGCCCTGGACTTATGGCCAGATGACTCGAACTTCCATGTAGGTTCTTTGAATAGCATCTTGAAGAGTATGCAGGAGGCCATCTGTCAGTACTTGAAACATCAGCTCCAAGATGGGTGTCATCCTTGCGCGACACCACGACCTTGGAATCAAAGTTGTCACTATCCAATAGCAGCATCCCCGCTTATTTGCCAAAGGCAGAGGGACCATCAATGAAGCCTCTCCCCAGATACTATATTTGCAAATGGACAACGCATCTGGACAGAACAAGAATAGGTATGTGTTCTCCTATCTTTCGTACTTAGTATATCTTAATGTGTTTGAAGAGATTGAGTTAGGGTTCATGATGCCTGGCCATACACATGAGGATATTGACGCCATGTTTGGTAACTTCTCCTCATCTTTAAGGAAGGCCGAGATGCTGGCCATGCCTGAACTGCTGTATGAATTCCATACATGCAACTTGAATACACATGTGCCCTATGTTGTTGACAAAGTGCCGGACTGGAAGGGTTTCATAGAAGAGTACATACCAGATGGGGATGATAGATTGACTGGTCACACCATCCCTTTGATTTTCAGATTCCATTGAATGGTGATTGGCCCGTCATGTACTACAAAGCTCGGCCCACTTACTTGGAGTGGTTGCCTGCTGGCAGAATAAAGATGTGGAAAGAAGGAGATGACGGAAGGCCCTTCATGCCAGTTGGAAATCCTAAGCTACTGCCTCCCAAGAAGTCGGTGAAGGACCTCGGCCAGCTGCGAAATAGTATCCACAAACATATATTGCATTGGGTTGCAACCTCAACCAGTAATAAGGGTGTTCCAGAAATAGCCAAGTACTCGGCGCAGCGCGCCCCGATGATGTATTGTGCCCAACTTGGGTAGGCCTAGCTACTGAAGAGCCACAAATGAATGATAAGGAGGAGAATTTTGAGACTATTCTAGTCACTTGGTGGGAGCCAGTCCCGATGAGGAACCAAGTCTACCCAGTTAATTATTCCAATTGCTGGAAGAAAAAATAGAGGCCAACAACTGCTACTGACCGCATAAAAGTAGAGATCGACTATGCTTGGGAACTGTCAAACAATATTGTCCAAAACTAATGAAATTGTGCTTCAATGAATCTAAAAGAGCTCGATCCTTCAAATTCAAAAGGGATGTCAATTAGTGTATGGAAAATAGTCATTGATGGCAGAAAGCAAAAAGTGGTCCATAAATTCAGGTATTGTCCAAAAATAATGAAATTGTGCTTCAATGAATCTAAAAGAGCTCGATCCTTCAAATTCAAAACAAGTCTAATAAGCTCCAGTGCTTTCACACCAAGGACACTAAGAAATGATCTTGTAAACAACAACGAACCTTATTGTGATAGAAGAAGCGATCCACTGATCTACTGAATCTATCTGAAGATCTGAATACTTTGCTGCGAGCCTCAGCTCCTGCAACCACGACTCCTGCAAGCTGACGAATTTCTACAATGGGATAACCTGCAATTGGACGACTGCTTGTGCAAGATGTTAGCTGACTAATGTCTGTTTCTGGAAGCCATTTCAAGCAACCGAGTCTGTACACTGCGATCACCACGAGGTATCAGAAACCTATAAATGAAATATAATCCTAACTAGCAACCCTTGTTTGGGGCCTGATTATGGCAAGCTCGAGCTGTAGGCGTCTATTGATTCAATTATTTGAAATTTTGGGTATAAGCAGAGTAATATCTGCCCCTGGCGGCCTTCAGTCCCTAAAAACCCATATAGAACAACACAGTGACTTGGTAGGGATTTTTTTAAAGGCTAAAAAGCTTCCTAAGGTAAACTTCCTTAGGCGGGATTTGTAAGTCTACGGCTTGGTAAGGAAATTTTCCTAGGTGGTAGTGAAGGGGGTGCTTAGGATCAAAAGCTTAGATGCATAGGTAAGCATTTTTCTTTGATTTCATATAAGTCTTACTAGACTCAAAATGATGTGCTACCTTGTGTGTTACAAGGGTTCGAAAGTTGTGTTCCACGAAAGGGTATATCTTGACTTCTATACTATGTTTTCCACGGTGTTTAGTTGGAGGCAGAGTACATCTATGAATAAAGGGCCAAAAATCAAAAATCATATTTATGAAGGGGAGAGAGGGGTTACCCCTACAAAATATCATATATGGGGGGTTTCAGTCAATCCCTTGCACGCACATGCCATATGTCTTATATAAAGAGGTAAAGCCCCCGTGAAGAATCTACAACATCCGACTAGATCCTGCAAAACGAACTATTACTCCAAAACAAAAACTGTCCATCGATCTGGTCATTTTAACAGCAAAATAGTACAAATTCGAAGCAAACCCCTACAATCAATATAAAGGCCATAGATCAAACAAAAGACGAGACCTTTATTGGTATAAAATAAAAGTAGGTCCGGAAGACCTAGAATATGGCAAACAGAATTAGACAGGATAGAATAGAAGACGTAGAATAGGGCAAAAGGAATTAATGGAATGGAATAGAGACTTGAGGTAGAGAATTCAAGTGAAGGGAAGGAGAGATTTATGGTAAACTAGTAGGATAGAGACAAAAGGAGAAAATTAGCTCAAGAGAATGCCGATGCCAGACAAATGAAGAGAGGCAGAATAAATAGAAGGTGCGAAAGGAAAGGATGTCCCCATCCAAGGAATGTCAGTTCTATAACCGTGGCATTCTCTTTATAGAAGATTCTGCTAGTTATTGGATGGAGTAATAGTGGAGATCCATAATAGCAATTGCCATGCACCCCTACAATTCCATTCCAAGCCAGACTTGCAAATTGATGGCAGCATCAAGAATTCAACTCTTCCCAAGAGTTTACTATTTCTTTTAATTCAAAACACATTTTTCTACAACTTCAAAAACGATTGTGAAATCAAATTTGTGGAAAAATTAGTGTAACGGTTTTCATCCTCTATGCTAATGGACTTAATAAGTAGATTTTTAGAATTTTGCCAAATTCTAAACTTATAAAAAAGGATCGTCACTTGAAATGAGAATATACTGCTGTAAAACACCTTGAGATTCCTTAAATTTAACACTCATTGGCAACAACAGGAGGTAACCATTCAGTAACTTCTCCCAATTGCGTAGCAGATTGTAAGAAAACATGACTAATACTTAGATAAGATAACCATTCGATTGTTGGAATATAAATATGCTGACTAAGCATAATGTGCTGAAACAGCAGTGGTTCAGCACTTAGCACACAGGTGCTGAGAAGGTGCTGAAATGTACAGAAGGCAGCACTTTGTCAGCACTGAGCACCGACCCTAAATCAGTGCCGTAATTAATGGGCGGTGGTGAAACGGTAGACTACTATTCTTAGTCTCACCGGTTGTATATATTGATTGTACGTTATGTAGTATGAAATGTTCAGAAGTAGAGATTGTATTTCCTATTGCTTTTCTCAATAGATTTGTTCTTGTCTTCTATTCTATCTCTTGAGTCGATCTTGCGGGTTTGTGCTGGTTTTGCACTAGTTCTATCATGGTATCAGACGCTTTCTTGAGGGAAGAATAGAGCAAGCTATTGGAGAAGCATCCAAATTGGATTGGCCATCGTTCTTTGGCTGAGATTTGGTGGTGGAAACTCTCATTTGCAGCATTGGAGAAGATTCTTGTTTTTTGGCCTGGAGGAAGTGTTTTAGGAGAGTGATTCGGGTTTTCCAGCAAGTTTTGGTGTGAGATTCGAGTTTTCCAAGACCTTTTTGGCGACAAAATTCAAGATTCAACTTTTCTGGTGGGTGCTTTGTTTGGTGGCGAATTTGTTTTCTCAACCATCTTTTTGGCTGCTGAAAACAGGAGAAATTCATGGATCCATTCAAGTTTCCACAGAATGCAAAGCTCACTAATAATAATTACCATGCTTGGAATAAGTTCATGGTGAATTATTTGATATTTAGTGACATGGGAGCGGTGTTTGATGAAGATTTTATCAGCACCAAGTCAGCAGATGCTGGCAGAATCAACCAGAAAGCTTGTGCTCTTGTCAAAATGTTGGCTGAAGAGACAATTGGTCATGAAATCAACCATTTTACTGAGTTTAAGGAGATGTGGTCTCATTTGGAGAAGTCTCTTGATAGCAAGGGTATGGCTATCAAATGCTGATCCAGAACAAAATGAGACATGCCCAATTAGGTGATTTTAAATCTGTCACAGCATACCTTACTCAGATGAAGCAATGGCGTTTGGATTACATGGCTGCTGGTGGAGTGCTGTCTGAAAAACAACTGATTCAAGATATCTTGGTTGGTCTTCCTCCTTCGTATGATATTATCTCTTCGAAGATTAGGTACAAGGAGAAGATTGATATAGCCAAAGTAACCATTCTACTGCAACAAGAGGAGTTGGTGTAGAAGCAAAGGGATGGGAGAGTGGACCATGCTAATTTTGTGTCTACTTCTCGGGCTGACACCAAGAAGAAGTTTGATGATAGCAAAGACTCTAGGAAGTCAGAAAATGTGAAGTCTGAAGGTAAGAAATCCAAGTGTGCCATTTTTGATGCTGAATATCACGAATCTTGCAGCGGCGCCTGCACAAGACCAGAAGGACTGGATTTTGGACTCAGGACCCCACGGTTCATCTTACCGGAGATTCAGATGTGTTTTCTGAACTTGAACCTCGATCTGGAGGTGATGTGAAGATGGGTGATGGATATTCTCTTCCTATCACAGGAAAGGGAATTGTAGCTTTCAATTGCATGGACGTGATGTAGTTAGTAAGGTGAGGAATGTCATGTTTGCTCCCGTGATGACCGGTCTAATATCATGTGGCTGCTGAATTTGATAAAGCAGGCCATTACATTGTTCGAAATGGAAAAGCCTATCTCTCCGGGCAGAAATCCACTTGAAGGAATTGACTTGAAAAGTCTGCAGTTCATGGCAAGGTGGACTGAATTCCATGAGAATGGCTTGTATGTCTTTGATGGTTCAGTTCATAAGACCGAACATGGTCTTGTATGTGTCGTCTTTGATGGCCGAGCAGGGAGAAGTGGCATGCTCGTTTTGGTCATGTTGGAGGCACTGGCGTACATGCTTTGTACAAGAACAAGATGGTTACAAGTATTCCCTCTCCGAAATGTGTCAAGCAAGCTTGGTTGTGCATGCCATCTTTCGGAAAGCAACCTCAGCGAACCTTTTTCCACGCCGGGCTACTCATCGAAAGCAACTCAACCTCTTGAGCTGCAAGATTCGATTTGTGCTATATGCCCGATGTTTCACTAGGTGGAAAGAGGTATTTCTTGACCCCGATTGATGATTTCAGTGATGGGGTACACTTGGGTGTATACTTTACCTTGCAAATCTGAGGTGCTTGGCAAGTTCAAGGCCTTCAAAGCGGCAATCGAAAAAGCGCATGGGGTTAGTAATAAAAGTTGAGAAGTGACAATGGAGGTGAATATGTTTCTAATGCCTTTGATGAGTTTCTCATGGAAGAAGGTATTGAAAGACAGTTAATCATTCCTTATGCTCATCCACAACATGGTGTAGTGAAAGGAGGAATAGATCTTTGCTTGATTTGGCAAGATCTATGATGAGTCACAAGCAACTTTACTGAATCTTTTGGGGAGGAGGAGTGGCAGAACATATTTGGCAAATAGGTCGCCTACTAAAGGCAGTCCAGGATGTGACTCCTTATGAAGCGTTTTGGAGAATGAAACCAGATGTGTCTCATTTGAGGGTGTTTGGATGCTTGGCTTATGCTTCCATACCTGGCCGAGAAGCTGAAAAAGTATGGGAAGTTGCATGATAGGGCTGTCAAAGCCATCTTCATTGTATCCGTAAAATCCAGAAGGCTACAAGTTGTATGATCCTTCCAACAAAGCGTGTTATTGTAGGCAGGTCAGTTCGGTTGAAGTTGAAGATGTGTATGATGGTATATCTTCGAAAGTGATTCTCCGCGGTTCACAATGACAATGACTTGGATGTTGGAGATCCGATAGCATTTCTGGCGGTAGACCTTTCTTCCTCTCTAGTGGTTTCTCCATTGAATTCACATTTGCCCGGGTAGTGGCGCGGGATGATCCCAATCCCACTCGCCCTATGGTCCATGAGCAAGGTTGGTTTCTTTCACGGGGAGTCCAAAGACACATGAAGGTACTTTAGCACTCGATCCGGCACTGTTACAACACCTATTGTAGCCTCTATACCTTCCATTGTTGAACCTAGGAGATCGGCACATCTCAAGGAGAAACAAATTGTTGCGTAACCGGTTTGCGGCACATGTTGTTTTGTTGTTGAACCTAGGAGATCAAAGACGCCCGATGGAGAAACAGAGAGAAGTCTAATGGATCATGTAACCTTGCCTTAATGGCAAAGGTCCGGGATCATGTTGATCCACAAACCTTTCATGAAGCGGCTAGTGATCCGCAGTGGCGAGATGCAATGGAAGAAGAATACTCTCAATTGTTTGAAGCAAGGCACATGGGAATTGGTTGAACTCCCGGTGATAAGCACGCTATTATTGGTGTAAGTGGGTGTTTAGAACCAAATTTCATGCCGATGGGGCAATGGTCAAAGCACAAAGCTAGACTTGTAGCCAAGGGTTTTGCACGTGAAAAAGGCTTAGATTATGATGAAGTCTTTGCCCCGTAGCGCGAATGTCCACTATCGATCGGTTATAACTCTTCTTTGCGATGAAAGGTTGGTTAATGTTTCAAATGGACATTAAATCGCTTTTTTGAATGGTGATTTGGAGGAAGAGGTCTATATGACTCAACCTCCGTGATTTGTTGTTCAAGGGAAGGAGCGGTGGTTTGTCATTTGAAGAAAAGCATCTATGGCTTGAAGCGGGCTCCAAGATGTTGGCATGCTAAAAATTAATGCTTTCTTTCTTGGCAAGGGGTTATGCAGAAGTGCGGCTGAGACCCCAATCTTTATTACAAATCACATGAAGGGCTTAATGTGCATTGTGGTTTTGTATGTTGATGATTTGATCATCAAGGGAGATCTTGATGTGCCGATTTCTACATTGAAGTTGCGATTATCTTAGATCCTTCGAGATGACCGACCTTGGCCTTATGCATTATTGTTTAGGTGTTTAAGTGGCAAAATGATGGCTACCTCGATGGCATCTATCTTTCGGCAAAATATATCAAAGAAATGTTACATCCAGACTTCTATCGTATGCAAGATTGCAAGGCATTGGCAAGTCCTTTTGATAAAGGGCACAAAGGCTTGAGCTTGATTTCGATGGTGAGGAGGGGTGATCCCACACTCTATCGGCTTGGTAGGGCGTTGATATATCTCACGGCCACTAGACTGATATCTCTTTTGCTTTGTGGGAGTGCCGAGCGATTCATGAGCAATCCCGCGTCGCGACCGAAGGCTGCTAAAACAAAAAATCCATATCTGAAGGGGACTTCACAGAAGGTCTCTTTTATCAAAGGTCCCTCGATTTCCAATATAAAGTCTTTGTTGATGCAAATCATGCTAACTGTCATGATAGCGGGGAGGTCCACAAACAGGGGATGGTCACGCTCATAGGAGCCCTAACGTTTGACTTGGTTGTCCAAAAGACGGTCTACGGTGTCAATGGCAGACTTGAGGTAGAGTAATTCAAAGCACTTTCGAGTGTTAGGAACTAGTAGGAATTGTTGTGGCTTAAACATTTGTGGAGAGAATCCGCGGTACCTCCATGAAGAGGCCGTTATATTGTGTGACAACACAAGTACCATCCATCTTGCCAAGGATGCTAAGTACCACCCAAAGACAAAACACCTTGACACCCACTTGTGTTTTGTCCGTGAGTAGATCCAAATGGGATCTTCTCAACTTGTTCATTGCTCCTCACAGGATCAGTTTAAGTACCATCCATCTTGCCAAGGATGCTAAGTACCACCCAAAGACAAAACACCTTGACACCCACTTGTGTTTTGTCCGTGAGTAGATCCAAATGGGATCTTCTCAACTTGTTCATTGCTCCTCACAGGATCAGTTTGCTGATGGCTTTACCAAACCATTAGTTGGATCTAAGTTCGTCAATGTGAAGGAGAGCTTGGGTAGGAAGAAATTGCAGCTGAAGGGAGAGAAGGATTGCCTTAGTTTCAGCACATTATGCTTAGTCAGCATATTTATATTCCAACACTCTCCCTTAAATGTTGCTGACTAAGTATGCTAATGGACTTAATAAGTAGATTTTTAGAATTTTGCCAAATTCTAAACTTATAAAAAAGGATCGTCACTTGAAATGAGAATATACTGCTGTAAAACACCTTGAGATTCCTTAAATTTAACACTCATTGGCAACAACAGGAGGTAACCATTCAGTAACTTCTCCCAATTGCTAGCAGATAGTGTTGTAAGAAAACATGACTAATACTTAGATAAGATAACCATTCGATAACCCTTTCCACCAAGGCATTTTCCTAGTAGATTTATGATAGCATGACTACTAAGATATTAAGCACCATAAAGCTTAAGAAAACCTTGATAACCATTCAAGAACTTCTTCCACCATGGTAGATGTCTAGTAGATAGTGTTGTAAGAAGATGTGACTACTACTTTGATAAGTTATGTGGGGTTCACATGAAGCAAAAATTAGCGGTGATTTTTGGGCGATTCTAGAAGGGCAGTGCAACTAGCTACTGTTACGTTCACATGCAATTGTAAATAGAAAACAACTAATACAGTTTTAGGAGTCGATCCATACAACAAAAAATGCAGCTAGGAAAGACCTGAGCAACTGGGCAAGGTCGTTGGCGCGACGGGATTTTTGAAGCGTTGTTATCTGCACCGACAAAGGACCACAACAACTGCCATTTTTTAGCGCTCATGTGAATCGTCCATTAGACATAGTGGTGGAAAATAACATGACTAGCTCCACCAAGCCGGTTGTCTAGTAGATATTGTAAGAAACCTTGACTAATAGTTTGATAAGTTACGTAGCCCAGCCCAGCCTCGAAATTGGAAAAAATCTAACGAACTTGAGGGGCGCTGTGTTAAAGAATGGAAAACAACATTATTCACGGTAGTAACCCAGCCTCCAAATCGAAAAAGGCATAGCCAAAGATTGCGCAGCCGGGGAATCGAACCCCGGTCAGTACCGTGGGAGGGTACTATGATACCACTACACCAGCTGCGCAATGGTATGTAAATAATTTTATTTTTTTATATGTACCATGCTCAGCGATCCTGGCTAAAAAAAAACCATATACTACAGCGAAAAAACAGCAGACTCCAGCTATTTTTTGTTTGCCGGATCATCCTGCATTGTACATATACTACGCAAATCAAGCTCCCGGTATGTTCCTCTTTTCCTCCGCAATAGAAGGCAAGCCTTTGCTAAACAACGCACTATACTGGTTTTGTGCTCCGTCTGATATCTTGTGAATTTATGCTCAGCTTGTTGATTCTTGAGCTAAACTCAGGGCTAAAATTCCGGGAAAGAACGCGCATTGATAATGTTACAGATCTTCTTCCTTATGCGCAGTCTTGTCAGATCATACACGAGCAAGAAGAATAAAAATAGAATTGGCAGATCCATATAGCAAAATATTCTCAACACAATCTTCAGCTTCATTGGAGATTCCTAGCAATATGAAGTCGCTGAACAGAAACAATACGTTTAGCAGCTCATCAGCAACAAGTTTTCCTGCACATCAGCTCAGCAATGGCCTCTATGTTTCAGGTCGACCGGATCAATACAGAGAAAAAGGGCAAAAAATGACCTCCACAGTTATGCCCTATACCGGAGGGGACATAAAGAAATCTGGCGAATTAGGGAAAATGTTTGATATTCCAGTGGAGACTTCTGGATCTCTCAAATCAAGAAAATCAGTCCAGGCTCCAAATGGGTCATCTAACAGAAGCTATCTGATTAGGTCTACTGCTGGCCCTCTTCCAACAGGGGCTCCTCGCCTATTATCTGCATCACACTCTGTGAATAGTAAGCAGTGTGTTGCTTCACAGGGATCAAGTCCAGGACCTACTGCAGATTTCATTGTAAATTTGCCTAAAACTGGATTGATAACTTCTGCTGGCATAATTTTTCAACCTTCAGTCTCTAGAAAAGGCTTTTCTGGATCATTAGACATGAATGCAGTGGAGAAATTGATGCGGGGAGGTCCTATTCCATCATCTCTCGCTGTTAACGATCTAAGTTTGGTTGAGGATTCTTCTTTCAGAAAAAGAGCCCTCAGGATGGCTCTATGTGCTATTATCCCCCTTTTTGTAATTGGATTTATTGCTGGGGGCTTTGTTCTTGCTACAGTACAGAGTCCAATTGTCCTGGTCCTGATGGCATCTTTGTTTATGGCTATGCTATTGTTGTTTGCATGGAACACTTGCTGGCAAAGAAAATCTGCACTCAGTTCTTTAGAGAAATTTGGTGACAAACTTCTAGATCATGTCAAGGATGGTCAATATGTGAACGTTACAGGGGTAAGCGTATCAAGTGTTATATGATAATTAAGTTAGCAAATTACTTAAATAGGAATTCATTCATTAAACTGTCATGTTGATTTCAGATGTAAATTGAATGTAGTTGCTCTGCAAAGTCTTCAATGCTAATGCTTGCTTATGCAGGTAGTAAATTGTGGCAGTGTAACTCTTGAGTCATCCTACCAGAATGTAAACCGTTGTATATACACTTCTACAGGACTTCACGAATACCGAGATTTGAATTCGAAGGCTGCAACCAAGGGGCATCGCTATTGCACTTGGGGTTTGACACATTTAGAGGTACTAAACTTGGAAAAAAAGAAAAATCTCTTGACATTTCTGCAAAATGTAGCATACTGAATAGGACTGTGGATTTTATGGCAGAGACATGTGGTAGACTTTTACATATCTGATGTAAAAAGTGGTTTTAGAGCATTGGTAAAAACTGGATTTTCTGCAAGGGTTAGTCCAAATGTGAAGGAGAGTACGATTGTAGATATCGCTCCAGACAACAAAGAGTTGCCTGTCAATTTTCAACGTTGGTTAGCAGAAAGAAAGCTGCATAGAAGTCAGAGAAGAATGAAACTGACAGAAGGGTAAATCCAAATGTAGGGTTAAGTCATTTTGTACTTTTTTTTCTGATGGAATTTGTTACTGATTTGTTGATAAAGGTACATAAGAGAAGGAAGCAAAGTTAGCGTTTGGGGAGTGTTGCAGCGGCATGAGAATGTCGTGATGATTGTCGCTCCACCTGAACCAGTGTCTACTGGTTGCCAGTGGGCGAAATTTCTATTACCTGCCCATGTGGATGGGCTCATAATCCGGTCGGAAGAGACATTAAAAGCAGATGGCATACCCCTTTGAAACTACCATTCTGATTCTTTTATGGAAATTTTTAGTAGAGAGGCTAGATCTAGGAGAGCATACCTTTTTGCAGTTTGTCTATTCAAATACATCCAAAGTTGATAGGCTTCCAACTCAAGGGTGCAATGCATGATAATTGACCTATCATGTATGATAATTGACCTATCAAGTAAAAAAGGATCCTCTCCTTCTTTAACGCTCCTCTTCCCTATATACCATTTGGGCTTTATTTTATTCAATCAATTCAATTAAAAAAAATAAAAAAGTATTCTTATTAACACACGTTAAATTGATTCCATTCAATTTTAAGTGAGGCACATGGGCAAACCTGTTTGCTTTAGATGTTTTCCATCTATTAGGGGAGTCTTTTTAATATTTTGGGTTTTGTTTAGTGTACTTTCAAAGGTTTATTTTTAGAAACTTCACGTGTCACATGGGCTTCCCTTTTTGACCAAATCTGATTTTCTTACAGAGCGATGGTGGTTGCGTCTACAGGTAGCAGATCCAATGTGTTTTTAGTTTTACACTCTTCTGGATCATTTCTCCGGATAGAATATGTAGCATTATAACAGGGGGTTTTTTTTGTGATTTTATACGCTTTTTGGCATGGTTTTCATATGATTTCATGGGCGTATTGCACGAGGCATACTAATCAGTATATCTAGAGTGCACCAATTCGTGAGCGGTAGGAATTAGGGCACGCGGTTAGGGTTAGGGTGTGGGAGACTACGTTGGTGACAAATATGGGAAATTTGGTTCCGCAGGACTCGATTTAATGATACTATTTGGGAGAACTTTGGCGGCGACTGATACACGGTTATGGTGGGCGTGGTTTTGAAGCGGCAAAGAACTTAACCGGTTGGGCTTCCACTCATGACGGCTCGCTTGTCGGCGGTTATAGCGGTTGGTTATGGAGCCCCGGTGGCACGGTCCTTTATTCAAGCAATAAGGCCTTATGGGATATGGACTCCTTACGGACAACAAGACTGGGCTTATCAAACAACCGCAAAACCGGATGTTTCTTTGCTTTACAGATCGACTCTTACTCGGGCTTCGATTTCCTAGGTAATCTTCAACTTGGATCTAATTTTTTTAGCAATCGATAACACCGAACATCTTTCAATGATTTTGCCCTGTAAGCATATTGGTTCCAAAGTGTTGGAAGGTCTTGCATGGAGCACTCAAAGCTGTCCTAGAACCGGGGACGAAAAATGGCAATATCTGGGTTCTGACCCGGTAAATCTACCATCTTATTGTATGCTATGTTCTTTAAGGTATAAAGCTAGTCCAGCCAATCCTATGGTTCAAATGTGTCAGACGATTGTCACCATCCCTGTAATGGATATCCGGTTGATATTTGGGACTAGCTCGGATACGAAGAAGAAAATCCACAAATGCGAGCAAGAGGCATAAAATGTAGAGCATAAAGAGACAAGACAAATGGGGATGCCTACGCCGGAAGATAGGAAAGCGGATGCTTCAAAGACCAAGATGGCGAGGTTTATTCCGGTGTAAGCAAGGATGCAGATGGCAACACTCTACTCTGCCTCCAAAGGGTGCGTGCCCTTGCATGAGTCCGAGAAAGTTGTGCCAATGTTCATGGTCGGAGATCTTGGCTCGACCATGGAGTTGGACTAGGCAATGCACATGCCTATTTGAGAACCATGTTAGATACAAACTCGAGAACCCTTTGCCGAGAAACTATGCAAGATACTTGTACGAGGTGAGCAGAATTTTGTTAATATTGAACCTTAGTACAATGTATATTGTATTGAGCAGAATTTTGTTCATATATAACATTAATAATCTATCTAGGTTTCTTAAGAGTGCTTCAATTTTCTGCAAGATACTTGTACGAGGTGAGCAGAATTTTGTTAATATTGAACCTTAGTACAATGTATATTGTATTGAGCAGAATTTTGTTCATATATAACATTAATAATCTATCTAGGTTTCTTAAGAGTGCTTCAATTTTCTACTTGTTTCCAGGTGCTGCACGATCATTCAAAGGCTGAAGAATACTATGAAAGTGGATTCAAAAGAGATGGGCAACATATAACAACTAATATTTGTTAACAACTAATATTTGTGATTTTTTCCAGTGGCCTTACTGTTGGCTTTGCTATATACATAGATATTTGAAGAAGATGTGTACAAAGATGTGTCTTACAAGCATGGAATATTTGATGCTACATATTTGAAGCATGGAATATTTGATGCTACATATTTGATATGTAAGATAACGACTTGTAGAATGGAGACCCTCATAATGATATAAATGTTTTGGACTACTTGCTTATTACAAATATATATTATAGAAATTTTTGCAGCGCAACTATTAGTGGTCCTCAAGGCCACACTGTTTTAGGCACAAGAATCTATAGTGATGTACACAACATTCACACATAATTTTCATTGCCCCGAAGGGGCAAAAATTTTTTTTAACCTATAATACAAACCATTACATTACACGCATTAAAATTAAATTCCCCCTTAAACCCCCTTTTGTTTGGGTGCATATTCACACGGGGGTGACGTAGGGCAGCGAGAGCCCTTATAATTATGTTTTGCACGTACAAAATCAACACCATATAGTATATTGCCTGAAATCTTATAGTATTTTGCAAATTTTATTATACAGTATAACAAATTCTGTACATCCATACCCCACAAACGAGGAACTTTGTGTACGGTGTAGATTACAGAATAAGGGGTGAATATGCCTATCCAACAGCTCTCGATGCCCGGAGTCACCCCCCGTGTGAATATGCACCCAAACAAAAGGGGGTTTAAGGGGGAATTTAATTTTAATGCGTGTAATGTAATGGTTTGTATTGGTTAGATTTCACCGGGGTTCAAGTCCCCAGCCAGTATATCTGCTATAGGGACATGGCCATAATCTTCAGAAGCAGGGTTGGAAATTGAAGGTTGCAAGCCTTGCAAGACCTTAAAAACCATGCAAAATAAAGTAAAAAAAAAAAAAGGACTTTCAAGAACAAGTCTACATTTTCCATAGCCTTGCAAAATGAAAGTCCAAAAAAAATTTGCCATGCAACAAAAAGTCTACTTTTGACATAGCCATGCAATTATACCCCTACTTTCTTATCTTATCTTAATATGTATATAGAAACTCATGGGGGTAGTTACAAAATGGCATATCGGATATAAATTTTTTATCTTGGCCCTTGGATAAAAAGTTGGTGAGGTGGCGTAGCTCCAAAAGTGAATTTGGTAAAGCAGATCTTAACCATTGGATCAAAAGGTGAGCATAAATCCTAGCCATTAACTCTTTAATATTAAATTAGTTTTTTTTTTTAAGGAGGTGAGGTGGCACCCTCATTAATAAAAAGAAGTAATGAGGTGGCAAAGCATTTATTAGTTAACCATTGGATCAAAAGGTGAGCATAAATCCTAGCCATTAACTCTTTAATATTAAATTAGTTTTTTTTTTTAAGGAGGTGAGGTGGCACCCTCATTAATAAAAAGAAGTAATGAGGTGGCAAAGCATTTATTAGTGGACATTCTTGGAAGCTTAGCCAACATGATTGAACACTAAGAATTTTTTTGGAATGTGCGATTTTGAAGGAATCTATGGCAAGTTGAGGGAATCTTTTCTCTCGTCGAGAGCTTTCCAATGAGTGGTGCTTTGACACTATTTTGTTGCAGTTGGAGCCAACATGATTGAACACTAAGAATTTTTTTGGAATGTGCGATTTTGAAGGAATCTATGGCAAGTTGAGGGAATCTTAGTATAATCTTTATAGGATCTTAGGGATAGGATCTTAGGGAGTCCAGAGGAATATCATGAGAATCTTAGAGAATCTATGATAATCTCAAGAGAGCATCTTTGAGAATGTAAGGGAATCTAATGGAATCTTGATAAAATCTTTAAGAACCTAGAGGAAAATTGATGTAATCTTGGGGAGTCTAGGGGAATCTTCGTAGAATCTATTGGAACTAGAGGAATCTCAAGAGAATCTATAGGAATCTCAAGCGCTTCTTTGGGAATCTTGATAAAATCTTTAAAAACCTAGAGGAATCTTAATGGAATCTTAGAGAATCTAGAAGCATCTAGGAGAATCTTGATAGACTCTTGGAGAATCTAGAGGAATCTTGGGGTATTCTTTTAAAATCTAGGCGAATCTTTAGAGAATCTTAGGGAGTCTCAAATGAATCTTTGGGAATCTAGGAGAATCTAAAGGAATCTTCATAAAATCTTCAAGAATCTATGGAAATCTTAATGGAATCTCAGAGAATCTAGGAGAATCTTGATAGAATCTTGAAGAATATAGAGGAATCTTGGGGTATTCTTTTGGAATCTAGGGAAATCTTTAGAGAATCTTTGGGAATCTTAATAAAATCTAGGGGAATCTCCATAGAATCTTAAGAATCTAGGGGAATCTTTATGGAGCATTAAGAATCTAAGGAAATCTTTGGGAATCTAGGAGCATCTAAGAGAATCTCAAGAGAATCTTTGGGAATCTAGGGGAATCTTCCTAAAAGTTTTGAGAATCTTGATGGAATTTTAGAGAATCTTCATAGAATCTAGGAGAATGTTCATAGGATCTTCGAGCTTTATGCAGTCCCTCATAGTACAACCACTTGTTTAAATATATGTATAATACATATTATATAGCACAATTACGATATAAATACCGTAATGGAGAAATCAAAGAAAGAAATAGAGTGAATACATACACAATACACATTACATACAAAGAATAATAATTATTAGTAGCATTATGGCTTGGCACGCCCCCATTAATATTGTCAACCGAAATTAGTGGTTGGATTCTAAAAAAAAAAATTGAGGGCTTTTATGAAATTTGGGGGAAAAAATTTTCTTCTTCTTCTTTCTCTGATACAATACAAACTACTGTCAATGTGGTGTGGTGTGGGGCAGCAAATCGACTGTGTGGGCAGCAAATAGGCAGCAAGAATGCATGTATCGTGATCAGATCCTCCCGAATTTGTCAGATCATGCCCTGGATAATCATATTTGCACCAGCCGAATTCTTTCTTTGCATCCTTTTGGGCAGCAAGAATCATAAAAGGAACTCGAAATATGAAGTCTTTGAATTGATTTGGGGCTTATCAGAAGCTTGGCCAGTGCAAATCTTAGGGATATTTGCAAACGAGATCATCTCAAGTCTTGTAGAAATTGTTAAGAGCAGAAAACCAAAACCAAATCAGGTCTGATTCTTAACCCTTTCTGATTCGCCTGCATTTGTTCAACCAAAACTTAATGAAACAACATAAAAAAAAGAATGCATTATCGATTTAATTCATGCTATCTCTATGTTTCTTGATCATCGAAATGGGATCGTCTGTTTAGTCATCTGTCATTGGCATGGCGCCCTGCAAAAACCCACAAATCGATTGGCTTCAAAGCCAGAACTTTGATCAGACATCATAGATTTTCATGAGTTTATTTGCATATCCTGAGCCATCTCTGTGATTGTACAAACCAGTCCTTCTTTGACGCTGTTAAAATTGCTACACAATCAGAAAGGGGGCAGAAAAAAACAGCAATTGTCTAATCCATATTGTATTGCTGTTGTTGTTTTTTTACTAAATCTGAATCTTTGTTCTTCTCCAGGACTGAAAAATATCTTATTGAGAGGCATTTAACATCATTTGGAAGGAGAGATGAAGAAGATGGGACGCCCAAAAAAGGACAAGAGGCAAGCTTCTCTGATTTTAGTTTTTAAAAAAGTTACAGTGCCAAATTTGAATTTGCCAATAGAGGGAGAGGAAGGAAATAATTCTGCAGCAGAGAATAAAAAAGAAAGGTCACAAGTGAAAGAGAATTTAGAGATGAATGGCTTCTTAAGCATCCATGGGTTTTTAGAAAAACTCTAGATGATGGTCGTCAAAGGATGTATTGCTCTCTATGTATTGAACATTTGCAAGTTAATGCCTTTTCTAAACAAGGCAGCACTAACATTCAGTTACAAGCATTGGATGTGCATGCAATGTCACAAGATCGTAGACTTGCCGTAAGTAAGGAGAGGAAGAAAGTTGTTCCATTAGAAGTGCATATCGATCATATGTTGGATGCAGAGTCAGAAAGGGTGAAGTGTGTGATGAGAATTATGTATTTTACAGCTAAGAATGACTTGTCCATGAATTTCTACCCAGCATTATGTGCCCATCATCACTTTTTGGAAACTCTAGGTATGCCTATTAGTGATGATTATTTCTCCTATACAAATTCCAAATCTGGTCGCGAGTTCTTGGATGCTTCCTGCTCCATTTACTTTGATGCTCTTTGGCAATATGTGCTTAGAAGTTCATATTATTCTATTCTCATTGATAAAAGCACGGATATTTCTTTAGATCAACACCTTATCGTGTACGTCACATTCTTGAAAGATGGAGATAAGGTTTTTGAAGTTGTTGAATGTGAGTAATGGAGGTGCAAATGATACGTATGTTGCATTGAAGTGTCTATTGGAAGGACTAGGTTTTGATTTGCAAAAGATGGTTGGTTTTGGATCCGATGGGGAAAGTGCTATGATTGGCTCACAAACTGGAGTAGCAGTGTAACGTTCCTAACCGACATGCCCTTAACCAATTGGACAAAACTGTCTAGATGTTTATGAGTAGTCGCTTCTATCCATTTATGACGGTGTCTCGGGAAAGCCCCACAGGCACATTCAAGGTTCGAATACTCGAGTCGTCTACCATGGGCCCGTTACAGTCTCTCCCACTAGAACTATGCTCGTCCTCGAGCATCCAAGGTTATACCATGTCTATGTCATACCATGTCACAATGAATACCAAGTCTTTGCAAATTACCCATGCGTATAGGCACCCATGGAGACTCGAATTCGAGACCCGCTCTGATACCAACTGTAACGTTCCTAACCGACATGCCCTTAACCAACTGGGAAAAACTGTCTAGACGTTTATGAGTAGTCGCTTCTACCCATTTATGCCGGTGTCTCGGGAATGCCCCACAGGCACATTCAAGGTTCGAATACTCGACATGGGCCCGTTACAAGCAGCGAGATTTAAGATGGAAATACCACATCTTTTAAGTGTTCATTGTATAGCACATAGAGAGGCTTTAGCCATGGCTGATACATATGAATCTATTCCTGAATTTAAGACATTGGACAAGTTGGCTAAAAAGGCCACAAGTTGGGTGGGAAGATCATCTAAAAGGCATTCTTTCCTCCAAGATATTGTCAAGTGTTTTTAAAAGAAGAAATTGAATTTGCTTCAAATGCATGAAGTGCGTTGGTTATCTAGAGGAGATGTCATGAAAAGAATTGTGAGGCTCATGGGTCCAATTTTGGAAGTGTTGAGACTATATGAGAAGGAAATGTATGGTTACTTTACACACTATGGCGTGCAATTTTTCTTTCATATGCTAGCAGATGTTCTATTCTTCAATGAATGAGATAAGCAAGAAATTTCAGTTTGATCACGTTGACATTACTTCAATTGGAAACGTGATAAGTACAATTATTGATACTTTCCAAATGCAATATCTGGTGGGAGAATTTGGACAAGATGCACCACATATAACATCATTCTTGCAAGCTACAAAGGAGCATGGATGTATTCAATTTACGGATAACCAAGGTATGATACATGTTCATGCTTTACATTTTGGTCTCATGCATAAAAAGGACACACATTGTATGTTGAATTCTAAGGAAGCTTGCATTGCATTGGGGAAGAGATACATAAAGCTTATGATTGACTCATTGAAGAAAATGTTTGATGATATGGACATTTTTGATGATGCAAAGTTGTTTAGCCCAAGGGATTATCCTCGTGATGTAAAGTCTCTTCATGCTAAAGCATCCCAATGGTTACATCGCTTGGTCAACAAATTTAGTAGTGGTCTCAATCCCTTGGTTGATGCACATAGTTGCAAAGGAGAGTTAGTAAATTTTATTGTCAAAATGGAGGTGGTGTGTCAAAAATGGAAAATGATTGATTCTTGGGAACGATGCTGTGATGAAGATATGTGGTTTGTAGCTCACCCACAATTGGCCAAGTTGTGGCAAATTATATTAGTGCTTCCTAGTAGTACAGCCATTTAGCCATTTGTGAAAGAGGTTTCTCAAAGCAAAACTACATAAAAGACAATGATCGCTCTCGTCTTGACTTGAAGATGCTAGATGAGCTCATGTTTTTATCATTGACGGGACCAGAAGAAGAGAAGCTTGATATTGATGGCGCTTTTAATCTTTGGCGTGAGAAGAAGAATCGAAGAATGCTTGATTTAAATGAGCATTGATGTTGTACTTATTTCCGAAAATTGAGTATGATCATATGACTCTCATTCGTATATTTAACTTAACTCTTATGTTTTAAATTCTTGTGAATTGAATGATTTGCTGGAATTTAATAATGTTCATACAATCTTTATGTGTTAAATATTGCGAGTGCATTTTTACGCTTAAGTATTTTAAGGGAAAAAAAAAATTAAGCCCGCGCATTGTTACTTTTACACTAACAATGCACATGAAAGTCTAATTTATATTATGCCTTGCAATTTGAAAGTCCACTTTTTAGAGTGACCTTCAAAAAAAAGTAAGGGCAGCCCTTCAATTTCCAACCCTGCTTCGGAAGAGCTTTTTGCACTTACAAAGGGCTTTTTTTTTTTTTTTTTTTTTTTAAATTATTAACCTTACATAGCTTTAGATGATAAAGACATCTATTTGTATAGATAAATATAATAGTGCATGAGATGGCAAGATTTGCCCATACCTTGAAGCCTTGCCTTATGATAGTAGTATGAGGAATACCATTTGACCGAAAAAACAATAAATCATGCATTACATCAAAGATAAAGCTATCTACTTGAAATGATGGGTGGCTTACTTCATAGGTGGGTAAGACATATCCACACCTTGGTTTATCTCCAAAATGATGTATAAGTAGTACCGTTAAAACACAGGTTTGGAAGCTCCAGCCCTTGGAAATAGAGGGCTATAAGAAGTCAATGGTCATATATAAGAGCAAGATTATATTAGGATATTATGAACTTGGTTTATATCTATTCCATAAAAAACATAGAGGGCTAAATGGTGGAATACACGTATTCTCCCATTAATACTACTAGTATACTAGTAGGACTGAACGTAGGAAAAGCAAAACAGCCGTCAAAGTTGAATCCGGCAGCTATGGAAGGCGACCTGTGGCAGCCATGCTAGACCTCGAACGCCATAAACTGACAGTACTTCAGCATTGGCAATCGTGGCATTCAAATCTCACGGTATAAGGTAAGAAAAATCTTTATGTAAATATAAGGAGTTATTACATTCTAGGGCAAAGCTTTAGTTTGAGCACTACTTCCTAGTTTTAGAAAAGATATCCCACGCAGGTTGTGGCAGACTCAAGATTTACTGAAAAACTTTAGATAAAATACACAAGGCTTTCCCCTTTTTATGGAGAGAGAATTCGACTCAGACGGGCGGCCTTGTGGTTCTAGCTCTGAGGAAGAATATTTGAATGAAAAAGAGCTGGAACGTGAACGCTTAGCTTACCTATCCCTTGCTGATAGCATTGATATTTCCAGCAAAATGAGTGATCAGAGAAAAGATTTTAGCTTTAAGAGGGATGCTGGCATGACTAGAGGAACGATGGCAAACAAAAAAGGAAGGTCTGGGGGAAGATCTACTCATAACATTAGCTCAGGATATCATGATAAAGGAGAGACCAGCTTACCTGAGACACAATTAGCTGATGACTACGCTTCGGATCAAGACGATATTCAGGTACAAGATATCCTAATGCACTGAAAGAACAGTGTTAAAAAATAAGCCTTATGAAAAGGTAAGTGCACTGCATAACTGGTTTGAGCAACCATAGTATCTTTTGTTTACAGTAATTTCTAATAAAACACAGATCTATTAAAGGATACTAACAGGGCAGAAGGATACAAGGGCTGATCGGCTATAAACCGAGAGGCTCCATTGTACCTTTTGGCCCTTCAATCTTTACCATTTTTATGCTAAAGTTTTGATGTTTGGCTGCAGGTACCGGACCTCTCCTACCCTTGTATCTTTTCTTGCTTTTCGTTTGGTGTACTTGGTAGATCTGGACATGGACTTGGGCAAAAATCCGGAAGATAGACAAGCAGAAGTTGCCACTGGTTTTTATATGTATCAGACCTTCTACACAAGTTAAAACAGGTCATTTTGTACTTAGTATGATTATGGTAAAACGTTAAAGACAGAAGTTGTATCAGAAGAAAAGGTAAAACAACTCTTATTTCCATTTTACCCTGTTAATTTTGTAGACATGTAAAGGAATCCTTATGTTGGAAGCATAAGTGAACAGGTTTTTGTGCAAAAGCTAGCACTCATTTTATGGAAGCTTATGATTTGAAAAAGGCAGTAGTCTGGTCTTAAAACTTTCATGTAGTAACTTTCATGTAAACTAAAGAATCCAAAAGATATTTGAAGTCCCCTAAAAAAGCAGGTAGAAATGGCAGATCTGGTTCGCCACTATAAGTGGCTGCAGCTGGAACAGCTTAGACAGCAGCATCACTGAAGAATTCAAATGTCCTTTTCTGCATATTCGGTTAAAGATATCTGCTAAAAGCCCCAGATTATCATAAAATATCATGCATGCAATGGCTGTAGTTTGCACATGTTTAACATGCAAATCATCTAAAGATTGACAAATGATCAGGTTTAATATGTTTAAATGGGACGAATTGGATTAAGTAGCTACATGCATGGGTAGACTCACCAAATTCTGCAAAGATAGTATTGGATTAACCTATGAAGCAAGCGAGCGCGGGGAAGATGCATAGGCATTCTTTGGGGTATTAACCTATGAGTGACGGAAATTAATCACTGCAGTGTTCAAAACAGAGTAGTTACAGACCAAAAATAGTGTTAGCAAGCCATGATATAATGATCTAAATGGTATGAAAGACATCCACGTATTTTATAAAGAAGAAACATATGTGTTCGAGGAAAATGTTGAGTAATTGTTATCTAGTCAATGAACAGATGCATCTGTTATTAAATGTGAATAAGCCATGATATAATGATCTAAATGGTATGAAAGACATCCACGTATTTTATAAAGAAGAAACATATGTGTTCGAGGAAAATGTTGAGTAATTGTTATCTAGTCAATGAACAGATGCATCTGTTATTAAATGTGAATAGTTATTGACAAAAGAAAAATTATTTGTGATCTATTAATAAATGTAAAAGCTTTAAGTCTCTACGTCTCAAAATTGTCTAAAGGTCTAATGGCATTGGTTTGATCCTTGTTCGTGTTTATTACATTGATATTTATCTTAGAAATCGTCAAAAAGGTCAATGGCTAAGGGAATATAAGTACCAGGGATTCACGTTAAACGGAATCAGGATTGATAATACATTTCTTGGGATTGACCGAGGGATGATGTTGGACCTAGGATCCTAGGTCTGGCTGGATTTTTTTAGACACTTCAATTCCTTGGTACAACAAGGGATGCTTAAATCCCTTAGCTTTGATCTGGTTTGTGAAAGAAGATTACATTTAAACATAGTTACTAATGTTCTGACCTATATTACAGGAAGAAAACAAATACATTGATGAGGTGGAATTCGAGATTGTCCCACCAACTTGGAATAAGGAGCTAACTGCTCTTGGTTATGCAGCCAGCAAAATGGAATGCCCAAACAAAGCAGTGCAGACTATTCTCAGCTGCATCAAAAACCTGGATGCGCACGAACTTATCCATGAAAAAGAAGCACTTAGGAAATCTGGAGAATTCTCAGCTGTCTCACATATGGGGTGTAGCGAGTGGATCAAAATATTTCCAGCTCTTAACAAGGCTACCAGCATGGATATTGGTATCATAGTCAACGGCATATATGAGACCCTACCTGGAAAAATCTACCAATGGACCATGGAAGAGGACAAATGCAAAGCAGAATATTTAAAAGGCGTGGTTGCACTGAAAGCTGCCAACAATGTAAAGGAGGAGAATGGTGAAGAAAACATTATGCAATTTGAACAGGAAAGCAAAGAGGATGACCCATTTGGAGATGCTCTACTTTCGGAGGAAGATAAGGAATTACTTAAGATCAAGGCCAATACAGTTGGGGATAATGACGGTGAGTTTCAGTTCACCCTCAATAACTGCATGCTATATCCGATCATGCCGGAAAGGCTTGTTGAATGCCAAAGTATACTGTACAATCAAGGGATTTGGCGGTCAAAGAACTTTGGGGCCCTTGCCCCAATCTGATAAAACATGCAACGAGGAAGATTTCATATATGTCGATCAAAAAAAAGCCATATGGCATATCCTCTAAAGCGTGATGACTTTTATCTCAAAAGATCCGGAGGACCATGTGCCCATACTTGAAATGCGGATGTGAATCACCAAAGAGGAAGAAATAAGGCCAACAGATCCAAGGAAAGCGGGTGCGGGGATAACATGGCGGAAAAGCGATCCGCCTTGGTATGGTACATGTTCAACAACCTTGATACCTTATTTCCCAACATGTCTTGTCTTTGTTCAAATGTTCTCTTCGAAACATGCTCAAAACCACCTTTAAAAAGAGCATCATGGCATATCTGGCCTATCTTGAAATCAGGAACTCTCTACTGGATATGACCAGACTCTTAGCAGAGGATCCATGGGCTGACTTCATGATAACAAAGCCAAGAAACAAAATGAATGACATTTGTGAGAAAACTATCAAACATGTGACCTTCATGAAGACACCAAAGGCAGCTTACAGCAATCATGACCAGACTCTTAGCAGAGGATCCATGGGCTGACTTCATGATAACAAAGCCAAGAAACAAAATGAATGACATTTGTGAGAAAACTATCAAACATGTGACCTTCATGAAGACACCAAAGGCAGCTTACAGCAATCACAGCAGGTCAACAAGAAAAACTCATGCAAGCATTGGTAGTAGCTCACAGAGCAAGGTTACACAACCCCCGAGACTCACTGTTGCCCCAGGGGCAGGCGGTAACAAAGCATGTGAAAGTGCTACAGTGGAGAGTTTGTGCACACCAGACCATGCAGGACACTCAGTCACTAAAAGTGCTTCTGTTATCGACCACAAGGATGCTGCCGTAGTACAGGCACTGGGATTCAACACCTAGAACAAAGGTTAGTCCAAATTTCTGTTTAAACATTTACTCTATAGTAGCAAATGACATAAAGCATGTGTATTAACATGTATGAATTTAAGAATAAATATAAGAGTACATTGAAAGTACAGCACAGTCAAAAAGAGATCATTGATCTCAAAATGCCATTCGGCCACATGATTCAATAGCCATGCTGATGGCTGTAAAATCCATGATCAGATTCGCTGGTGCTTACCAGACAGAATGGTCAAATAATTAATAGATGCTTGTTATTTATGTGTTGCAGTTCAGAAAAGTTTTAAGCAAGGATAGTTTGGGGCGCTTACATCTTGGAATCAATGGAAAGAAGGATAAAAAGAAAATCGTCCACTGCACTTTTCTTTCCAAGATACTGGATAGGATTTGTCTACCTAAAATCATTTCTGCCACCATCATTGCAGTACTTGGAGATAATGGAAAAAAGATAATAGCAGACACTATGTTCAGCTGGAAGTACACGGAGTGTCTTCAAGATATGTGCTACAAGCCATATCTTATTTTTGCCACTGACCGAGAGGTTAAATGCCCATGTCAAAACCAATCACTTGGTAGATTTGTGGACTGCCAAACAGGGCATATCTGCACCACAGATTTAAGCATTATCCATAACACGACATTGAGAGGCATGTTCAAAAAGGGATTAAACCACATCCCTAACAGAGTGCTTGAACGAAAAGCATTCAAGGAGGAAATATCATGTATTTGTGAAGCTTTATTTGAAACACACAAATACACTTATATAGTACATGAAAATGACAGATCCGTCATCACGGAAAAGGTAGTAGACAGTGCCCTAGCAGCTGTCAAAGAAGCATACAATGTAGATGCCACAAGAAAATTTGCTCTTAGTGACACTGCTGTCAACAGCAATCTGGAATGGCTATGCCAAAACTTCTATATATCCGGTATAGACAAAGCATCCAATAACCCGGCATTCATATGTCCGAGTTTTATTAGAACTCTGGCTTTAAAACGATTATGCAGCAAGGATTTCCTCCTAATGGAAAATCCACCTGAAAGAATCAAGTCCAAAGTTAAAAATGAAATTGAAGAGCTTATTGGAAACACCGACTTTGAATCTGATAGCCTCCCTTACCTGTTAGGCATCTTTAAGGCCCACAAAAAGGACTTCAGATGGATCACAAATGCCCATGGCACTGTATACACAGAAATTTCCCACATTATCACCGCTGTGCTTAACAACATTTTGGAACTATGGCCAGACATATCTAAAAAGATCTGCTCCAAAATATGTACCTTGCTCCCAGGTAAGGCCATGACATGCTGGGTAGTTAACTCTATTTATGACGTGATGCTTAATTTACCTACCAAAATTGAGCAAGTTTTTGTTGCCGATATTACAAGATGTTACGAAAACATCCCTTTATTTGGTAACAACGGCATTTGCCAAATCATGAGACTAGTATGCAAGAGCACATGGGAGTATATGAAAGGCATCAATCATCACCAGGAGTTGTGGATTAAAAAAGAAAAAGGAAGTGAATATTCTGCCAAATGGTTCAAACATAGCCCCCAAGGTAAATGCTGGAGCAGAATGGACCTGGAAAGATTCTCTAATCTCAGTGAATGGCTTTTAACTAACTGCTTTATTGTCATGGGGGACTGTGCATGGCAGCAAGTATGCGGGATCCCTATGGGATTCTCTTGCAGTCCTTGCTGGTGTAATCTGTATTTGGCGTGGTTCGAGGTGTCTTTCATAAAAAACCTTGCAAGACATGGAAGATACAATGATATTGAAAAATTTAAGCATGTATTTCGTTACATGGATGACCTTCTTGCAGTCAATTGCCCTATTATTAAAGAATTTTTGAACCTACTGCCAGAACTGAGCAAAGAGAACCTGCAAATCTATGATATGCAAACTCTTGGGATCAAGGAGGAAACTACATATAAATTTATGGATGATCCAGACAGAAGTTATGGCTATAAAGCAAATTTCCTAAATATGACTATTGAGGTTATGAGCAAAGAAATGGGTTTGTATAGGACGTACAAGTTTGACAAGAGGGACCATCTGCCCTTTAAGGTTATGAGGTATGTACATGCTGACAGCTGCAGACCCTATCATCAAGCCAGAAATGTGATTTTATCTCAGGTCATGCCCTATTTATACATAAACTCTTGCCCCATTATGGCTGCAAAGGACATCATAAACATCATCAATAAATTCGTTAAAAACGGCTTTGACAGCTACGGACTCAAAAAGAAAGTGCTGCTGTATCTGAGAAACAATGAATTCCCAGGAATCAAATACGACTTACAAGTTCTCATCCAAGTGATCAGCAAACAATATTGATGTGGTACGTCTTTTAAGTAGCATACTGTCTATTTCCAGAAATTTAGTAGGGTGAGTTTAAAAATATTAATTGACAAAATAATAGGGACGGGTATGACCTCTGCTGTACAGTAGGGGTCTGCCCTCCCCTATGATACAGACTATCTACAAGAGGTCAACCTACTCCTACGGTAGGAGGTAGGCTTTTTTTAATTATTAACCTTACATAGCTTTAGATGATAAAGACATCTATTTGTATAGATAAATATAATAGTGCATGAGATGGCAAGATTTGCCCATACCTTGAAGCCTTGCCTTATGATAGTAGTATGAGGAATACCATTTGACCGAAAAAACAATAAATCATGCATTACATCAAAGATAAAGCTATCTACTTGAAATGATGGGTGGCTTACTTCATAGGTGGGTAAGACATATCCACACCTTGGTTTATCTCCAAAATGATGTATAAGTAGTACCGTTAAAACACAGGTTTGGAAGCTCCAGCCCTTGGAAATAGAGGGCTATAAGAAGTCAATGGTCATATATAAGAGCAAGATTATATTAGGATATTATGAACTTGGTTTATATTGGCAGCCATGCTAGACCTCGAACGCCATAAAGACGGCGATTCACTTGCATTGGCAATCGTGGCATTCAAATCTCCACGGTATAAGGTAAGAAAAATCTTTATGTAAATATAAGGAGTTATTACATTCTAGGGCAAAGCTTTAGTTTGAGCACTACTTCCTAGTTTTAGAAAAGATATCCCAATTGGTTGGTTTGGCGGACTCAAGATTTCTTGAAAAACTTTAGATAAAATACACAAGGCTTTCCCCTTTTTATGGAGGAGAATTAGGCTTCGGGGCAGGCGACCTTGTGGTTCTAGCTCGAGGGGAAGAATATTTGAATGAAAAATTTTGGGCGTGAGCGCTTAACCTATCCCTTTCTTTGATAGCATTGATATTTCCGCAAAATGAGTGATCGGAGAAAAGATTTTAGCTTTAAGAGGGATCTTGGCATGACTAGAGAGCGATGGCAAACAAAAAGGAAGGTCAGGGGAAGATCTACTCATAACATTAGCTTTCGGGGATATCATGATAAAGGAGAGACCAGCTTACGAGACACAATTAGGCGATGACTTCGGCGGATCAAGGCGATATTGGTACAAGATATCCTAATGCCAAGAAAAGCGGTGTTAAAAAATAAGCCTTATGAAAAGGTAAATTACCTTTGCATAAGCTGGTTTGAGCAACCATAGTATCTTTTTGTTTCTGATAATTTCTAATAAAACACGGATCTATTAAAGGATACTAACAGGCGAGGAAGGATACAAAGCTGATCGGCTATAAGCAGAGGGCTCCATTGTACCTTTGGCCCCTTCAATCTTTACCATTTTATGCTAAAAGTTTTGATGTTTGGCTGCAGTGTACCGGACCTCTCCCTACCCTTGTATCTTTTCTTGCTTTTCGTTTGGTGTACTTGGTAGATCTGGACATGGACTTGGGCAAAAATCCGGAAGATAGACAAGAAGTTGCCTTCGGTTTTATATGTATCGGACCTTCTACACAAGTTAAAACAGGTCATTTTGTACTTAGTATGATTATGGTAAAGCGTTAAACGCGAAGTTGTATCGGAAGAAAAGGTAAAACAACTCTTATTTCCATTTACCACTGTTAATTTTGTAGACATGTAAAGGAATCCTTATGTTGGAAGCATAAGTGAGCAGTTTTTGTGCAAAAGCTAGCACTCATTTTATGGAAGCTTATGATTTGAAAAGGCGGTGAGTGCGGTCTTAAAACTTTCATGTAGTAACTTTCATGTAAACTAAAGAATCAAAAGATATTTGAAGTCCCCTAAAAAGCGGTAGAAATGGCGATCACGGTTCGCCACTATAAGTGGTATACATTTGGAACAAACAGGCAGCTGACATCAACAAGAATTCAAATGTCCTTTTACGCATATTAGGTTAAAGATATCCGCTAAAGCCCCGTGATTATCATAAAATATCATGCATGCAATGGCTGTAGTTTGCACATGTTTAACATGCAAATCATCTAAAGATTGACAAATGATCAGGTTTAATATGTTTAAATGGGACGAATTGGATTAAGTAGCTACATGCATAGAGAAGCTGATAAAGTACATAGATATCAATGGCTGTAGTTTGCACATGTTTAACATGCAAATCATCTAAAGATTGACAAATGATCAGGTTTAATATGTTTAAATGGGACGAATTGGATTAAGTAGCTACATGCATAGAGAAGCTGATAAAGTACATAGATATACAGATCCATTTGCTGCAACTTATGAATGTACTTGGAAATGATGAGCATGCTGACCTCACACAGGAATTTATAAACCAGACATGGGCACGTAATTTTAAATACAAGGGTAGACTCACCAAATTCTGCAGCATAGTATTGGATTAACCTATGAAGCAAGCAGAACGGGGAAGATGCATAGGCATTGCTGGGGTATTAACCTATGAGTGACGGAAATTAATCACTGCAGTGTTCAAAACAGAGTAGTTACAGACCAAAAATAGTGTTAGCAAGCCATGATATAATGATCTAAATGGTATGAAAGACATCCACGTATTTTATAAAGAAGAAACATATGTGTTCGAGGAAAATGTTGAGTAATTGTTATCTAGTCAATGAACAGATGCATCTGTTATTAAATGTGAATAGTTATTGACAAAAGAAAAATTATTTGTGATCTATTAATAAATGTAAAAGCTTTAAGTCTCTACGTCTCAAAATTGTCTAAAGGTCTAATGGCATTGGTTTGATCCTTGTTCGTGTTTATTACATTGATATTTATCTTAGAAATCGTCAAAAAGGTCAATGGCTAAGGGAATATAAGTACCAGGGATTCACGTTAAACGGAATCAGGATTGATAATACATTTCTTGGGATTGACCGAGGGATGATGTTGGACCTAGGATCCTAGGTCTGGCTGGATTTTTTTTTTTTAATACTTGGTTCTTTTAGATTTTTGTTCTCTTGCATTTCTATTCTTGCTTCAAATTTCTATTTTTCTCGTTCTCGATTTGCATATACTATTTCTGTTCTTGCATCAAATGTTATTTTGGATTCTTATCTCAAACTTCATTTCGAATTTGGAGTTATGCTATGCATGTGTGGTTGGATTTTTAGGCAGTAGATTCACATGTATTTATTATATATATTTGATGTCTCGAATGGTTTAACGGCCATATTTTTTTATCCTTCCTTTGTTCATCAAGAAGAAATCTCTTTTCAATTGCACCTTGGTGCCATCATTCTCTCCTTTTCCACGGCCAGCGGCAAAGAAGCTCTATTATATCCTGATTTCGTGGATTTGATAGTACTTGCCAATCTTTAGATAAAATGCACAAGATGATTTGAATTGTGCAACACATCCGTTTAACTATACAACATGAATTTTCAAGTGTGAACCATCATTCTCCATCCGTCATTGGCGATGGTTCTTCAAGGCCAGCTGCACAAAATGGAAATCATGTTTCTTCACATCTGAAATGTAAAAAAGAATAGCTTTTATTCACTTGCCATTCACTTTTATCATTGTGACATGCATAAAAATGGTAATCTGCTCATTTTTTCAATGTTCAAATTGGACCTCTCTTAGGGGCCGCAGTGTAATATTTTGCAAAAATCCATGACAGACAAAACAACATTATCCCTCAAAGTTTTAAAAGACTTCTTGAATTGCATGTTCTGCAAATGAGCTGTAAAATTATAATATGTAAACTTTGCAAGATTGTCAAACAGTTTGTCAATTATAGTCATCATGCTAACCAATTTTATTCTTCTAGAAGTTCTTCTCTTGGTTGTCTCATTGACATATTAGTAGACTTTCTAGTCTATAATTGCATCTCCAACAGGGTCTTCTTCTTGAGGACATAACTGATATTTCTTTCTTCCACAATAGTTATACTCCCTCTTCGCATAATTTAATCGATGCCACTCGGCACCATCTACCTTGTCACAACTATTGCGTTCCAAAGTGCGTTTATAGTTCGAAGAAATGTTTGAGATAGTGCCTGATACATATTATCATGGCTCTCTGCAATACAAACATTGCATAAAATGTACAATTAATATGCCACTTGGTCCTCGTAATATTAAATGCTTTTCTGTATAGTTAAACTTACGCGTGCTTCACACAACAACATGTGTTTCTCTCCTTCAGCCTGTGTACACAAGTAGGTTTAAGGTATTCAAACCTCCCGAGATCAATATTGAGCTGTGACTTTGTTCCTTAATAATTCATCCAATTATGCATGTATATGCAAACAACATCAATTACATATTGGAAGAATAGAATATAATAGATTTTTTGACGCCCACGAAGAAAGAAAGAGCAAAAAAACAGAAACAACAACTATATCTCTTGACTTTTGGTATATTAAAGGTACTCATAGAAATATCCCAATATATGTTGTATGCACTCAAATGTATAACTAAATGTACTAAAAAAACAAAAAATGTACCAAATGTATAGATGAATATCCTATTAAGATATTTCTACCATTCAAAGAGAACTAGATCAATTCATCCCATGTACATTTGATAAATCAAAGAACTTTAAGTACACAAGTGTCATAAAGTCTTATATGAGTCCCAAAGTACATGTAACTATAACAAAGATACATGTTAGTACTCAAGATGTATAAGCAAGAATATGTCTGCAGCACACAATTTTCTAAAAGTCTAGAGTAAACTTCAGATTTAGATGTTCCTTAAGTACCAATACTTTTATATGTGTGATAATACATTCTATGTTTGAGTATGTTGTAAACTCTTCTACACGTGTACATTATATAGGAGTTGTTCCATAAGAGACTAAAAACTTCAAAAATGTTTGTATGATTAATTAAGTAGTATAATGCATTATCTAAGCATTTTTATTGAAAAGGCTAAATATTAGGTAAACCTACATAGAACATAAGAATTTTAATAGATAATTTAAATGGAAGTGTACATTCTTACTTCCCAAAAAACTAGAATTAGATTGGAAGAGTCTTCTTTCTCACATCCCTGTACTTTCTAGAGACCTTTGTATTGGAAACCCAAAATCATGAACTAGCTGTCTAGTTGATTCATCAGGCCTGTCTGATCTAGATTGTCTTCCAGCTAATGCCCAGATATTTGTTCCACTATTCTTTTCCTTCTGAATCCAGCCTTGGCCATATCTCTGGCTTGTACTTGAAGTATCTTTGGAGGCAATTCCTCTGTACTTAAGGTTACCATTCTCTCCAACTATCAATGATAATAAGAAATGTTTAGTTGCCAGTTTTTCATGACTATTTGCATGCTTTACATCTTGAACTCTATTTCGAAGGTTTTTCACCATTGAATGCTTAACAATTGCTTCATGAGAATTTTTAATAATAGGCTTTAAGAAGAAATGCAATCTCTCATCCTGTAGCATCCTCATAGCCATGACCTTCCTTTGATCATGTCTCAATTTATTGACTTGCTCCTCTATACAGTTTATAATAATGTCAACTTTCATTTGATTTCTTTGGTTACATATCCAAAGTTGCTGCTACATGTTGAGTCAGGATGCTTGTGTTTCCCTCTATTGGATTTTGATGAAAGGAGGTAATCAAAATCTTCCACTTTAGAATTGCAACCAAAACTCGAGTCAAAATATTTCCCTCATTATTATTGGATCTTCTAATGTACGAAAATCGAAATGCTCCATTCGTCAATTCTGAGCCTAGAACAATTGACAAAACTCTGTTGATGCCAATAATGCTTTGCTTCATCAAATTGAAATCTGGTAATACAGAAAGAGAGCGTAGGTGGCTCCTTCTCGTAACTTCACAAATCTAACTTCTGTTACGCTTCCTCCTCCATTAACCAAGTAAATGAATGTTGTCTTTAATGGCATGGCCTGATTCAATGAGTCTGGAATTAGTATTTTCGTAAAACGAATTATCTGATATTGAAATGAAATAGAGAATGCATGCCTCCTAACTCTTGATGGTGCTCATGATGTATAGTGAGTTGAAAGTGACAAAGTACCTGCGACAATAAAGTGGACAAATTTATTATCATAGTAAAGTACTTTTCTTCTAAAGTCACGTTTGCTGCAGCAGCAAAAGCAGTCTACAATTAGATGAAGCCTTTACAGCAAGTTGCTGCTGTTCATAATATTTTGGTACTAGATGTACCTAAGCGCTGACTATTGTATTAGATTTCCAATTGTGACTTCCATGCATGAGGGGCATACAAGGGTCGAGCATTTTGATAACTTATGTAGTCATTTTAGAACTTATGTAGGATGTTACATTTGCATCGTTTCTTTCAGAATTATCATGTCACTTTCAGAATTATCATGCTAGTTTCAGAATTATCATGTTACTTTCAGAATTATCGTTGAGTTTATTAGAGAAAATAATGACTTGGGATCTTGTGTAGCCATGGGAAAGTAGCATCAGAAAGCTAGCAAGACTCAAAGTTTATGCAAACTTTTGCATACAGGCCTAGAGAGTCACCAAAAAGGAATTTCTTATAGCTTATATAGCTTGACATTTAATTATGTAACTCCACTCATTACACGGTGGAAGAACCTTATCTTCTAGGATTATACAAATGACTTGCTCATGTCAATATTTGGCATGAAAAAGAAGCAAAATGCAAGAGTCAATCTTCATAAGCTTTGTTGAATAAATATTTCTGAAAGCAGTCCTTAATTCTCTATTCAGAAACTCCCTAGATTCCGCATATATTCAAATAATCCTCAAATTATTTAGTTCCAAAAGCTTCTTTTATTCAAATTTATTTTGATGTAGTGGTATCTTACTTGGTAAATCAAAGAGAAGAGAGAAAGATGCGATGATGTTAAAAAAAAATCAGAATTAAAAAGTACAGGAACGAATATGGAAGTGCTGCTCAGATGCCTTTGGTAGATCTTATCAAGAGAGGAACTACAACAAAGCCTTTAGCAGCAAAAATATTAGCTCATCTAAACATCCTTCACAATCAGTCACCATACTTTTGGCAGATGGATTTGCTCTGAGTCTGAGCATCTGCACAATGATGGGCCCTGGGCCTAGTGTTAATAAGATATAGATTGTAGAACAAGACATTTATAACCTGAGGTGGATGGTGGTATTGATAAGAACATGTCATTTCAATTCTGATGTATTGAGAAATCCCCAAACAAGAGAATCAATTATCTTGGCATTGGATTTGACATGGTGGAGAGATGGCGTGCATCTTTAAGGATGAAATAGCAAGGAAAATAAGCACTAGGTAATGCAGACATCCTAAAATGGCAAGTGCCGTGCGTGATCGCCACATCCACTTGTAGACCTTTGTGGAATGGATAAAAAATAAATGACAAAAAATCAAGTAAATTAAGCTCCTTGACAAATTGTTCCGGGAAACATCTATTATGGCAGCATATCAATGCTCCTAGCTATTGCTAGAAATCAAGAAACCCACTCGCGCCATACAAAATGCCCATCCCGCCAACACCTTGCCCCCTTCATGCATGTACCGATTCAAATATCATAAAAGCTTATTTTATTCAAACGTATATGATAGGTAACATTTCAAAAAAAAAAAAAGACCACATCAATTAATGCACATGGTATATACGAATTACATTAGGTGAAACCCCCAGGCAGATTATAAATGAAATAGCAAGGTCTAAGAAGTTGTGTTCCATTTGCATGTCAGCCAGCTAGATGTCTCATCATTTCCCAAAGTTGGAGTTTTCAGCTTCAAAATTTTCTACTAGGGCACTGCGGCAAAGGAAGAGGAGGAAATTTAGAAATTTGAAGCCATGATAGCAACAATGGAAGAAAAAGATTGAGACGAGGACAAACCATGCAAGACTTTGCTGCTTTCATTCTTGAGCTCGAGGTTTATTTTGGAAATACAGATCGGCATCGCATAGCAGTTACAAGACTCATTAATCTTAGGTAAGGTTCTCGGCTAGCTTCTATCCATATATCTGAATTTCGTCAAATTGCTATAGATACTATCTGGGATGACGCTGCTCTTTCAGATTATTATGAAGCGGCTTGTGTGATGATGTCAAAGATATGTTATTGTCTATGGAGGACCCCAGGCCATTAGAGGAAGCTTTCAAGTTTGCAGTTCATTATGATAACCGTCTTTTTAAGTGTAAGTAAGAAAGACATAATCAACTTGTTTCTTCAATGCCGCCAGCACTAGTGACATCGGCTTGCGCACCACCCACTTCCTCTAAATCAGATGGCCATATACCTATGCAGGTTGATCATGTGATTCGAGGAGCCCTTCTCAACTACTGAGACGCAATGCTGAAGAGAGGCTAATCTTTACCTCTATTGTGGAGGAGCTATCTATATTGCTCGTGGATGTCTTGGTAAACATCCAAATTAGCTAGGAAACTGTGATGTTCCCCTGAAATATACGCTATAAAGATATATATTTCTGGACCACGTCACCGTACAAGTCTACTTTAGTAGCCTTGTAAACCATAGTTGGTGGAAAAGGGAGCATGACTAAGTTATTCATATAACTTAGCCAACCTTAGGCATGGGGCCATTTCTATATGGCCTCACCCTATTGGGCACCTGCCACATGGGAGCACGCCATGGGAGCCATGTAGCATAATATGCAACCCTAACCTATAAAAGGCCAAACCCTAACCCTAGACCATTTTTCTGGCTCCAACAATCTGGGAATCTTGTTCGCGCTCGAAACTCCGTTTCGAGAACCGTCTGCTGTGGTGCAGCATAGCACAACAACCCCAGAGCATGAGTGCATCAGTAGGAGTGGGAGCTACTTCTAACACCTTGAAGGCTATGGAGACGCCGGGAGTAGAAGGGAGTTCCTCAGGAGTAGGTATTGGGATTAGAATCTTTATAGATTGTCCGGAAGTTGGGATTCCATATGAGTTATCATTTCGTACCTCTAGTAGAGCCATTCTAGAACCCTCAGTCTAGATCTTGAACCCTAATCAATGAACCCTGACTGTAAGTTAGATGCATATGATTAGGTTCGATGTTATTCTCATTATTATTATCATGTTACGTGGATATGTGATGTTGGGTGATCATGTTTGCTCCTCTTGTATGGGGAAGGGGGTAGAGACCTAGTAGCCAGTATTAGATGATGCTTCTAGTTAGACCCCTTAGTTCATGTTATATTGTGGCCTGTGCATAGGAATCCACCCTGCTACGGGGGCTATGGAATGACTGAGCACTACATAATGAGGCTAGTGGCCAAATGGAGGGGGTCGGTGCTGAGCGCGGCTACTGGGACCCGTAGCGAGCTAGGTCTATGGCCGGTTACTTCGTGTGGACTGGGCATGGGTCCGACACTCCCTGGATCAATGGTGCCACCCTGATCCTCAGGAGTTGTAGGTGTTGGCCTGGCTCCTGTTTTTGGGGGTTCAGTCGGGGAAGAATCGCGTGTCGCCACGACTCTCTAGCTGCCCATGGAACCACTAGACCTCGGGAAGAGGAGATGGAACTCTTCCTACCTCATCGGACTGTAGAGATGCAACTCGGAGTAGTCTCGAAGGGTGATACCATGAGAATATGTATCCGGCAGGCTACAATCATGTCAGAGCCCGACCTAGCCGTCTGCAAAGTATGCACAAGAGGGGCGGATGAAGTGGCCAACTCTAGCCATTGTCTATAGCCAGCCCTGCCATTGTTTATACCTCGGTCTGCTCTATCTTGTAGTCTAGCCGTCAGTCTACCTCCTTATGAGTCTGAGCCTGGGTAGGAGCTCCCATGTTTTATGGCATGTTGATATCTTGGTTGGATCTATGGATGTATAGATGCGCTACCCTTCGAGGTAGTTAGATGTATTGCTATTGTTAGTGCTGACATTATGTTGTGCTTCCGTTGTATAGGAGCCCATAGGGGAAGGGCGTCAAGGCACCTCCGTGTCCCCTTAACGCACTAGGAGTATCTTGAGTGCGGGATAGATGGAGGGCCCATGCGGCTAGAGGGTTGGATGGGGGATTTCTTACGAGATGTACGACCGGGTGTCGTATATTTAGTATGGCGCATCACAAAAACTTTGGAGGCTGGTCCGAGTAGTAAGACTCTCTTGACAACTGGCCGATATTTGTCAGATTCCTTCCAAATCTGATAAGGTTAGTAAGGAGTTTCTTATCCTTATGTCATTGGAGTCAGAATTTGGGAAGTTGGATGCATTAGTGCATCTTGATAGTGGTGTGAATGACTATGCCTATTGATAATGCATTTGCTTCTAAGCACGCCATCCCTAGAATCAGGCTTGGGAATTCTAATTCTTTTGGGGTGACCGATGGATATGAGATCTTCTCGGGCATAGTCACATAATGTAATACACCTCTTCTTGTTCTATTCGAGGGAGCTTCTTGTAACATTTCCTTCAATCTCATTGCTAGCCCATATGTACTAGTAGTTTCGAATCTCCCATCGCTCGAGTTGCATAAATCACAGACTGACTGGCACTCGAGATCATTCCTGTTTAGTGGTTCTAGCTCTAGTTCCAATTTATCTATAGTTCTTGCTTTTGCGCCAATACCTACTCTAGTAGATGCATTATCGTTGGTTCCTGATTCTGCTCTTGTTATGTTTCAATTCATGTTTTTGCTCCAGATCCTGATCCCAGTCAGTCTCTGCTTCAATACATGTCCAGATGTTGTCCACATTCTGAAAGATGTCCCACCTCCTGCTCTTGCTTCCGCTCCTGCTTCTACTCAATCTCAGTTTTCTTCATCTAGATCTGGTGCCCGTCCTTTCTACACTTTTTGTGGATGTCTTGGCCATCGTATTGAAACTTGTAATTCTCGCTCTAATGTTGGAACTCTTGTTGCTCCTATTCCACCTTTGATTCCAACGTCCTTTGGTGTCGGCCCCAACTCCATTTTCTCCTCAACCTGGCCCTTGATTCATGGTGCCCTTTGATTATGGATTGTTCTGTTTCAGATGTTTCTTTAAAGCAATACTGCTTTACGAGATAAATTGTTGAAGTGTTTTTTGTGCTTGTTGTTTTCTCCATTCCTTTTGAGCTTATGCAATTTTTGTTTTATTCAAAATTTATGGGACTGAGGTGCGGTATAAAATATTTCCATTACTCTTGTTGAAACATGTTATGATAGTGGTCAGATCGATGCAGCACGATGCTAGGTTATAGATAGATGGGTTTTTTTCTTGGTATATATACGGGTTTTTCCCTCCAGGCATTTCAAAGGGTTTTTTCGATGTGTGTCATGCTTTCCTTCTATGACGTTCCAGGTATTTATATGGTATACGTATGCATACCATGACACGTCACCAACATTTAATTGGACCCCTTGGGGTCAATTGGGTTCACTTAAAATGGATTTTATTAGCTATGCTAATAAAACTAGTGGATAATTAACCTAATTATGCTAATTAGGGTATAATTAGTTAAATGTAACCAATAAGGGAGTGCCACCTGGCCCAATTCGATTGGCCAAGTGGGACTTGCTAATTTGGATGGAGAAATAGGGGTTCTACCCCCATTTCTGCCCAAAATTCAAACTGGGAAGAGGAGAGGAGCAACAACTACAAGTTTTTGCCAGTTCTTGCCAATATACCTGAACAATGGAGGCTTTCCGTGATAATGGCTCCATCCAAGAGATTGGTTAGTCCCTAGATAGCTTGTATCTCTGCTAACACTTCTTTAAATAGATGGAATGGTTAAATTCTCTTTCATATGTTGTTTTGGATGATGATGGATATTTTGGATGGTGTTTATATTCTTTCTTTCTGCTCCCTCCGTGTATTGGGGTTAAGGGAAGGGTAGAGACCTGAAAGCCTCTTAGGATTAGAGATGTTTCTAGCTAGACCCCTTAAAACCCAATACTTACGGCCTGTGCACAAGAACCCACCTGGCTGTGGAGGCTTATCGCGCGATTCAGCACCAGACAACGGGCACAATGTTGAAACGGGATTGGGGTCTTGCCTAGCGTGGCTACAAGACTCCTACAGTGTGCTAGGCTTATAGCCGGTCCTCGCGGTGGGGCCGGGTATGGGTCCGACACCTCCTGGGTCGCAGGAGCGTGCCTATATGGACGTCCTGGGCTCGATGGGCGCGCCTGGCAGTCCATGGATTTTGGGGGGTTCAAGTCGGGTACGAATGCGGGGGTCGCTAAGGAGGCACGCATTCTCTAGTACATCCAGGGATCCATTATGTTCGGGGAGGGGATACTTCTTTGACCTGCCTCATCGGACCGGGGAGATGTAACCCGGAGTAGTCTCATAGGGTGATTCCATGAGATTGCATCTCCGGAGGGCTACAATCACGTCATAGCATGTTTCAGCCTATATGCAAAGTGTGCACAGGAGGGGTGGTGGAGTGGACTACCCTAGCCATTATCCTATGCCAGCCAACGCCATGCTATACTTCCATGTGTTGTTATCTTGGGGCCTAGCCGTCAGTTGACCCCTTGGAGTCTGAGCCTCGGGTAGCACCTTGTTATGGTGTTTAGCTTATGTGTAGTGGTTGTATTGTCTTTTTGTTGATGATGATGGATGGGCCACCCTTCATGGTGGTATATTATTGCTAACATGTATGTATGCTTCCGCTGTATAAGATTTCTCCATAGAGGACGTGGGACGAATGACACCTCCGTATTCCTCGCCCGGCCACTTGGCTATCCCAAGTGGTCCGAGTATGATGGAGGGCCCTACCATGGTGATGTAGTCGCCATGGAAGGGAAATTCCCGTATTTGTACGATGGGAGCATCGTATAGATTCTGGGAGTGTCACAGTGGTATCAGAGCATGATTTTGGTAGACCAAATCATTGCACTGGCCATAATCTAACTTGTTAGTTGACGGGATTTTGTCTTAGGTTAAAGTACTCCAACTCCATAGTTAGCATATGGGTTGACCTAGTTATGGGAGTAATAACTTAGTTGAGTAGGAGAGTGTTCCATAGTAGGTTGATTAGGTTCAGATGATGAAGCCAGAGGTTCGTGTTTTGCAAGCGCCACAACTTCCTCCAGGTAGCTCGGATGGACAAGATTTTTGCACCGACGTGCGGGGCATGGTCCAAATACTCTAGGGATGTCGTCACCTGACATCGAACTGCCATAAAAGGGGTCAAAACCCTACTCGGGTGCCGCTCTAATCGGAGTGTCTCGGAATTTTAAAAGGGGTACGTATAATTGCAGCAGCGCCCAGCGTATAAAAATGCATATACCATCGCCTCCGTATAAAATTCAAAAAAAAAAAAAGTTTCAAAAAAATTTTGAAATCTTAAAATTAAAAAGTAACGGTTATTTCTCTTGTTCGTTCCTCTGTTGAGCGCCCCGTCTTGTCCGTCCGCCATAGTCGCCGGAGTTGAAGCTCTAAGTGCCTTGCCTTTGCCATTGCCCTACGCCACCACCATCTCCTCGCGCCTCCATTCTTGCCCTTCTTACTTAGCTCCCATGAATATGACACGTACCCGCACGACCCAAAGCTATGGCACCCTCAATATAACCCAAATCTTCGCTGAGCTTGGGGAGCATTTAGCTACCGACCCTGCAAAGGTCAAGCTTCTTTTGGTTCAGCTTGTGCAACGTTTTGTTGCCGGGCATAGGATACCATACCCCATCTTCCACCTCTCTGAGCGCTTTTTGATAAAGCTTAACCTTCTCCAACAGCCTTATACCCTGGTCGAGCAACCTACCCAAGTTATGATGCTAGTTAAGTTTTATCCGCCCTCGTGTGTGGAGGTCTCTGAGGAGGAAGCCATCTGGAGGGGGGCAGCCTGAATCAGAGAGCTAGCCTGCGTGGATGACACCCGAGAGATGGAGAGGGGAGACCCAAAAAGTTCGGGGGCTTCAGTATATTTACCTAGGTGGTGGAAGAGCTATCATAAACGGCAATCTCTTCAACCTTCCCCCTTATGAGTATGATGAGGCCACCCAAAGTTTTATTTGGGGTGAGGTTCTATCCTATCTTATGGCAGATTATCTGATAGCAATTCAGCTGGATATGCAAGCCCGACCGGACCGTTATCGTGCAGAGCTACTCCGAAGGATCACGGCCTGACGCTTCGCTGAGGTGGAGGAGAGCATGACCACAGCCCATGCAACATGCAAAGAGGCCGATATGGTTGAGCAGCAATGGCAAGCGAAGGAGCTTGCCAAGCAAAATCAGAACCAGCAGCAGGAGCAAACCCAGCAGGATATAGAGCAAGATAACCAGCGTGCCCCTAACAGGACGAGGAGCTAACCATTAAGAGACGGCGGAAATCCACCTCCCATAAGTCAGGGAGTAAGTATAAGGAAAAGCTCAAGACTGTTGGAGGTATTGTGAAGGCGACAAGTTCTGGCCGCCGGCAAGACCGAGTGGATGCAGCTCGGCCTCACCCAGTGACAGGGGGCAAGACCTTGCCCAGGAAGCCGATGCAGACCCAGAGGGCAGTGGCCCCAAGGAAACCACATCGGTTTAAATCGGGCACGTGGCCTTACGGAAAATCCGTAAGTACCAAAAGACCACAGAGCTACTGCTACGAAAGCTTCCCTTTTAGCGTTTGGTCTGCGAGATAGCCCAGGAATTCAAGACAGACCTGCGGTTCCAAACTTTTACCATACTTGCACTGCAAGAGGCTACTGAGGCTTACCTGATAGCCCTTTTTGGGGACGCTAACCTTTGCGCCATCCATGCCAAAAGGGTTACTATCATGACAAAGAACTTGGCCCTCTCCCGAAGAATTCGGGGAGATCGCAATTAGCTGTCCATCGAACATCTTTTTCTTTTGTATCAATTTTGTACATATATGAATATAATCGAATTTTGTCCATCAAAACTTGTCTTATAAAAAAAAAATATATATCTCTTATCTGTTATATCACTAATATATATACACGTATTAGATGTGTGTTTTGTCATCCCATGGGCATGTTCATAGAGATTCATCCCAGCCATCCAATTACGAAATGAAAGGCCAGGATAATGCCACCTCATTGAGGTGCATGGATGGCCATGATGGGCATGCATGGGCATACATGGGGGCATGCACCACATCCCCGAACCGTTGGATCGAAAGGGGAGGATAAATCCTAGCCCTTGATTTTTGTGAAGAAGGTGCAAGGAAGATGCCGTGAGGTGGCAAAGTATTTACGAGAGGACTTTCAGGCTTCCTTCCTTCGGCCTAATTGCGCCTCTACAAATTGCAGTAGGGGGTCGGGATGAAGGTGGGGCCCACCGTTGGATTCCTCTCGAAGAGACCTTTCCAATGAGTGGTGCTTTGGCACTATTTTGCCAGGTTGGAGCCAACATGATCGAATACTAAGAATATTCTTGAATCTTGAGTTTCAAGGAATCTATAGTATGTTGAGGGAATCGGGGGAATCTTCATGGAATCTTGAAGAATCTAGAAGAACCTTGGAGTATTCTTTTGGAATCTAGGGGGATCTTTAGAGAATCTTAGAGACTCTCAAATAAATCTTTGGGAATCTAGAACAATCTAGAGGAATCTTCATAAAAATCTTCATGGAATCTTGAAGAATCTAGAAGAACCTTGGAGTATTCTTTTGGAATCTAGGGGGATCTTTAGAGAATCTTAGAGACTCTCAAATAAATCTTTGGGAATCTAGAACAATCTAGAGGAATCTTCATAAAACCCTTAAGATTCTATGGGAATCTAGATGGAATCTTGGAGAATCTTGGGGAATCTTAATAAAATCTAGGGGAATCTTTGTAGGATATCAGAATCTAGGGAAATCTTTGTAGAACTTTAAGGAATCTTTGCGAATCCAGAGGAATCTTCTTAAAATTTTTGAGAATCTAAGGAAATATCGATGGAATCTTATAGAATATGAGAGAATCTTTATAGAATCTTGGGTAATCTAGGGGAATCTCCATAGAATCTTGGGGAACCTAGAGAAATTATGGAATAATCTTTGGGAACCTAGGGGAATCTTCATAGGATCTTGGAGAATCTAGGAGAATCTTTATAGAATCTTTATAGACCCATTGATAGTACAAAGACGGCTTTTGATTAAGGCCGTTGGATTATATTGAATGTAGATCTCGGAATCCTGGCCGTCCATCTCAGATCTGGACGGTGAGATCCGACGGCCGAGAGGAAGCCACGCCATCGTCCCCAAGCAACCCACTTAAATTGGGGCTTTTGATTAAGGCCGTTGGATTATATTGAATGTAGATCTCGGAATCCTGGCCGTCCATCTCAGATCTGGACGGCCCACGTTAAAACCCCCAGATAATCCCCTGCCTTCGTCCAGTTCCAGATCCGTCCTCCTGCCCAGCTTCGATTTCTGCTATGTAGCATTCGGATCCATCCTAGGTTGCTGCTCTCGGCGGTTACGGCCACATTTCGTCTTCTATAGCAGCCTCTCAGGCGGGAGCCTGTTCAAGCTCCGGAGCATCGTTGCCCTTTGTTGCACTGTCCCTCACTGAAGATTTGACGACGTTTTATGCTTGCCTTTGTTTGGTTTCGTTGGTGCCTTGGTTCAATTTCTTATTCAGTGAACCAAGAAGTGGCGGGTGATTGAAGGAGCGGGACAAGTAGGACGCTGTTCTACAGCACCGGAGGAGATGGTTCATTCAATTTGGAGCAACGGAGCATGAGAGAAAACCCCAGGTTTAGCTAAAGTTCATCTTTTTCTTTTCTCCCAATTGTGGTTTTTTCCCGATTGTCATTCTTTTGCAGGGGTTTTGATCGGTTGGGCTTGCTGGTGCGGGGGCTGTATGGCTTTCCAGGTGTGGCTATGGTGGGTTTGGATGGATTGGTTTAATTTTCTGCTAGAACTTTGCTGCCTCTGCCGCTATAGCTGTCATCTCCGACATTTTTGAGGTTTCGCTCTCCTCTGTGGTAATACCCACTTATCTTTTCATGGCCTCCGTTTATGTTATTCTTTGATCCTTAATCAGACCCCAGAGGATTTTTTATTTGCCTTGCTTCCATCTGGATTGAGCTTATAATAGCAGACAATTTGCCGTATCTATCCTCCTTGCATAACACAATGACTGAAGCTTTGTCATTACTAGTGCCTGTGCGAGTATTCTTAAGAGTAACGTGCAATGATCTGTAATAGTAGATCAAGTTATAGATTCGTGCTTTGATGTGTTGTATTTTCTAGCTTTCAATTCTCATATTTTTGTTGCCGCATTTGCAAGATTGTATTTGTATGCCAATTTGCTTTAAAGTGAATGCTCTTATGGTTTGTCATGGCAGTTCAAGCTTTCCGGTTACCTCTTCTCACTCCTTATGTTCAAGCTACTGGGGCAAATTACCAGCATGCTGTTAATTTTGCTTGGAGGGCTGCCACGGCCAGAGCAACATCTTTTATGACCCCTTTTCACCTTTCGATTCAAGTAGACGAGTTTCTTTCATTTCAAAACTCGGTGGTTGTTACCGCTGCAACATCGAATTCCTTGCAAGGTTTTAATGCTCATGCCGATATTTTAGATATGATTTGCAATATTCCAGTTCTGGTTTTCTATTAACTGTCGGATTGTAGCTCTGACACAATGCATGACTCACTGGAGCTGCTGCAACTGGTGAGTGCTTGTGGATGATGTTTGTTGAAATCATGTGTCCGACGAGGGGAAACAATGCAATTATGGCCATAGTATGCAAATGAGTTTTCTTGAATTGGAAACTCTAAGAAATTATAGGACACAAACTTACTGCCTAGAATACCTGCTTATGCAATGTGATTTCTTGACAGGAATACGTGGGGCAACGAATTTCAAAGCAAGAACATCAAAGGAAACATGGAGTTATGCAACTGTTACACCATATGAAATAGCACCAAATAGCTCTAGTGGATTTAGTGGGCAGCTGGCATCAGAAGACAGCGAGGCAGAGTACTATACACAGGAATTGCTTGCAAGGGGTTGTGAGTTTCTTAAGCGTTCAAAGAGAGGTAAGTTTACTACTGGCAATTTCTACATGTCCAAGTTCATATTTCTTACAAAACCTGTATGCTTTTCAGGTGATTTAAACTGGAAAATGGTCTATGTATACATGGATAAGCAGAGTCAGGTAAAATCGTCTTAACCTTAATAACTGGCAAAGCAGTCTCCAACTTCGAATGTTTAAATGTGACAGAACATTTTGCAGCAAAGGAAATTTTTGCATGGTGCGGTAAAGACTAACAAAAAAAGTAAGATGGCCCCTGTTGAACCTTCTAGTTGTTATTCCTTTAAATGCATCTTTGGATTCACGTTGTTTTCCTATTCTTGAAGGCGTTCTTTGAGTTGCATCCAGACATACCTGCTTGGCTTGGAAGGAACCTATTAGAAAGTAGTGAACAAAGATGCTATTTTGGTCTCAAGACAAGCTCTGGCATGCAAGAGTTTGAGTGCAAAAACATTTATCAATATAATTTGTGGACATCTTGTTGATATTATCTGCTAGGCAAGAAAGGTGATTCCTTCTATGTATATTCTTCAGCCTTATATAAATACCAAAGGGAAAACATGAATGATTTGATTCAAGTGTATCATATGCAGTAAAATAATAAGGGCAAACAGCACGTTGCCTTTCTGTGTAATCTTTATCTCATTGTAGTAAAATCCATTCAAAGTGTAATAAAATCCATTCAAAGTGTTGTGATTGATATTATTATTTCTGTTTATAGTGCAACAGGTGGTTTGCCATTGACAACATTCATTGCACTAGATGAACGAAAGTAATGGGGCTTACAAGCTTAAAGCATGTGGTTCTTGACAACATTCATTGCCTAGATGAATGAAAATAATGGGGCTTACAAGCTTGAAGAGGTTGGTTTCTATCTGAAGACTCCTCTTCATTTTTCCTAAGGGTAAGTTTTTCTAAGCATGTAATTGCTTCACATTTGCTGGCGGAGCTTCTAAAACCCATTGTACATTGTGCTGGTCATATTTTTCTTCCTGATTTTTTCTTCCTTTTCAGATTTGGCATGGCAATGGGAACGAATATCACAGTAAATGGATGTACGGAATAGCACTGTTGTTGCAATGTGTTTTGAATTCCATAGTGCATTCGTTACCTGAACAATGGAGAGTTCATGAACAATGGAGAGTCCGTGAAGAAGGCAATCCAATGATAAACCGTCTGCTTATTGTGAGCCCCCTTCATTGTGTGTACAGGCAAATGACTCCAGTGCTACCATCGCTTCCCTTGTTGAAGATGCAAAACTGGCTAGTGTGAAGGTGAAAACTCCCAGCAGTGTCCCTCTGAGTGTTACGAAGTCGTTTATTGCAGAAGATTCGGCACGGCGGACCATTAAACAATATGCTGCATTTGCTTCCCCTTTTTTACACTGGTATGATGCTGAGGGCGCTTGGCTTTGGCAACGATTCTCATCATTATGTTGCCTTCTGGACGTTTACAGAGGAGAAACAATGTTAGCTCCTTTCAAGGCATTGTTTTCAAATTCTTATGCCAAGGAAACTTTGGCTACCAGGGAGGAGTTGCAACTGTTTATGAACTTCTCTTCTAAAATAACAGCTATAGATCATATTGTTTGTGATTAAAGTAACGTTTGATTCTGCTTATGATCCTTATCGATCATCCAAGGTAGCGCAATTTTTTTTTTTTTTGTTCTTCGATTCTGTAACCATTTTTCCTTTCTTTAGCTTATGAAATACGGCATTGTTGTTGCAGTAGACTGGAACTTGAGGCATTAGGGCAGCTCGGCCGCTCTTTTCGGTTGCTCCTCTCTTCTTATTTCTGAGAAAGCTGGCCGATTTGGAATTGTAGTTGCAGCTACAGGATATCTTTCTCAAAGATTCTTTGGGCAGCGCCTATCCATTACGGATTTGCACTCCTATGGGTGACGGATGCGGCCATGTTTTGGAGCTTCTCTTTTGCGGATTTCATGGAGTAGAATGCACATCACTTAAGTCTCTGTACATGATCTTTAGGTATACTCTGCCCTGAGAAACCATTGCCCTTTGCCTGTTTAATGCCAAAATCTCGGCCAACAGCTGCTTCTTTATTACTGTGTTTTCTTTGGAAAGGATTCTTCAGTTGTGCATTTGCTTCCCCTTTTTTACACTGGTATGATGCTGAGGGCACTTGGCTTTGGCAACGATTCTCATCTTTATGTTGCCTTCTGGACGTTTACAGAGGAGAAACAATGTTAGCTCCTTTCAAGGCATTGTTTTCAAATTTTTATCCAAGGAAACTTTGGGTACCAGGGAGGAGTTGCAATTTTATGAACTTCTCTTCTAAAATAACAGCTATAGATCATATTGTTTGTGGTGAAAGTAACGTTTTTGTCACTAACAATATTGGCAATGTGGCACATATGTTGGCAGGTCGCAGGTAATTCTCATTCTTTCTATTCTTTCTTGCAATATAAAAACTGTTAGGGTGTTTATTCTCATTTCTGTTCTTGAATCTTGTGTAGACGGTTCTCTGGGCACAAAATAAGAAGTCAGAAATGCTTGCGACAGTAAATTCTCATCGTCGGCTCATAGTTCAAGTCAAGGCTCTCGTTCTGCTAATAAGCTGTATTTGCCATTGAAGGTGCTCTTCATCTTCTTTTTTCATATTTACAATCTCTTTGCCTTGCCCTACTTATGCAGTCTTGACTCGGCGAAAATTTAAATTCTATATGTTATAAGCATGGTTCTACTCGGTTTGCACAATGCTCCATTACGACGAAGCTGCCGCCTTATCTTAGTAAGATAGCAATTTAGAATTGCAATCACTTCTTGTGTGGTTTCCAAAACTTGTGGTGCAGTTAGTTGCTCCATTTGCATCAGGTAGGCTGGATCTGACATTCCACTTGGCTGTTTAAAGCCTCCCTTCTGCAATGCGTTTGTGTTAACAGCTCAGAAATTTATATCGAGCTCCATATGAAAGGGTAACCCTGAGTTCTTCTGAGATGGATTCCATGTCTGAATTATGTTGTGCGTTGTGCTGAAGGGCATCAAAATCAAGTTTTCTTTCTAACACACAAAGACCTTGAAACATCTTATGTATATATGCAGAAGTAACACTGGAAGTGGGTTGCCAAATTTAAATGCTTCTAATAAACTTATCGAAGCATGATGTATCATGAGGCATGCTATTTCAATAATGAAAGCCCTGCTGGGCTATCACAAAGCATTTTTGTTTGTACCATCATTGATGTAATGCTCGTATTCAAATTGGCATTCTATTCTTTTACAGCCACTTCTAAAAGTCCAGTTCGAGAGCAAAATGTTGCTGCACACAATGCTAATTTAGTCAATATGTTCTACAATTGGCCAGTATAGCGTTGCTGTGTCGTTTTTTATCCGGAGAATCTATTGTCTATTCGCACTTGCAAAGGATTGTTGTGTTCCAATACCTAATATACATTCTAGACACTTCTCTTCCATCACTATCTTCCTTACTTGCAAGTCATATGCTCTACTAAGTTAGAAATCCCTTCCATTCTGATTTGTCTGAACTATTGAGTTAGTCTGCAAACTTATCCTTATCCGAGGTTGTACCGGAGATCAACAAGGTGTTTATTCAATGAGGTTTACTTACGTGATTTGTAGTGGATGTGATTTGTAGTGGATATGTTTACTCAAATTTACGAACTTTGTAGAATGATTCCAGGCTTATTGGAAGATCAAATCGTTAAAACTTTCAACATTCTAAGTTGAACGCATGTTAAAGTTCTTAGTGGATATGGGGATATGGATATATAATGTGAAATGCCATGTTATGTATTCACTGGTTTGTCAACACTGCTTGATTTATGCCAGAGGACAGCCTGCAAAAGTCTGCTAGATGGCAGGAGTATGAGAGGGACTGCACATTGTTTGCGAAAGTATCAGGCTTATTAGAGCTTTCTATCTTGATTTTACATATGTGCTTTATAGGAGGAGGAGCTTTATACGATGTTTTTCCAATGTGATACTAGTGGGCAGGGAGTTGAAGCCATACGAGTTGTTAGGGACCGTAAGAATAACATTGGAAAAGGCATTGCTTTTGTTATGTTCAAATCCAAGGTAAATTTATACTTTATATCTTTTTAAGCTTCTGTTGCTTGATTCTGATTGCTAAGAGTGTAGGTGGGAGTCAAGGATGCATTGTCAAAACGGAATCTAACTCTGAGGGACAGGGTTCTGCGAGTTAAACGTATTGCCAGTTCGGATACATCAAGCAAAACGGTTGGAAGTTGGAGAGAAGGGCTACAAGGTAAGAGAGATACTGGTAAAGCATCATTTGAGGGGACTAGGTCAAGTGGGAAGGGTAAGAAAAACCTTGCTAGAAAAATAGGAGACAAGAAGATTGACTCAAATAATGCTGCACAACCATTTGAGGGGACTAGGGCAAGTGGTGACATAGATAGAACAGGTAAGGCTCCTGTCCAGCAAATGAAACTAATGTAGGTCCAGCTATTTTTGTGCAGATGTTGTACTTGTTGTTACCTTCTTTGGATGTGAGCCGTAACAGATTAATAAAAGTGTGATTGCCTCCTTGGATAGTGTGTGCAAACAAAAAGCACTACTTCTGTAATTTGAGCACATGATTTGCTTTGTTTTATAACATTTGCTTTCCATTTGCATCTGTTAGAGGTCTCACCATCCTGTCAAGTTGCCAACTATATAGGCATGAACTCAGAAATGGCTTTCAAGCCGTTTGTTCTTTTGGGTGTCCATTTCACTGCCTTGACAGCATGCTTCTTAAATTTGGCATTGTTTTGCATACAAGGAAAGCTCTGTGTATAAATGTCGTGCTTTCAGTTAAACCTGTGTTGATGTCAGTTATAACGCAATGATAAGAGTGTCAGATCCTCCTAGTGCATGATTGACATAGATAGGACAAGTAAGGCTTCTGTTCAGCAAATGAAACTCAGGTTGACACTCAGGTTGACACTCAAATGAAACAGCGGTGACACTCAGGTTGTGCTGTTGCTCAAATTACATTTGCACAATGAGAGAAATGGATAAATATAGTGCCTTGTGTCTATATACTTATGAACCTCATGGTCCAAAAAAAAATTATGGTGTTGAAATCCTAGATCTCATGGGCGATAGCTTTTGCAAATAAGCATAAACATGGCCAAGCTCGACTTAGTTTACAACAGACCCATTGTTGTTGCTAAGACTTTGGGATAGAGTTGAGCGAGATAATGGAATCTGTGGATCTCGCTGTGGTAGCTACATTGGGCTATCGGAATGACAGCACGGAAAGACGTGTTGGGAAAGGCCTTCTAGGCAGAGGAAAGCAGGAGTGTTGTTCCACTGGAAGATGGATATGGAAAGTGTGCACATATTTCTTAATCAGAAGATAGATCTCAACTTGCTATACTCGCGCAGGAGAAATTTATGGTTTTGGTTTTAGCTTTTTGTTGCCTTTTTCTGCATCCTTCTATGCTGTGAAGTTGACGGCGCTAATGTGAGTTTCCCTGCTGACAGGTCTTTCCAGGTTCATTCAATATTTGATGTACTATAGGTAATTTGTGTTAGACTTTTCCATGACATAATTAGCATATCTTGCAAAGCTAAATGCTGCAGCATTAGAACCTCCCCTCAGTTCTATGTAACTTTTGGCTATCTATGTTTCAGATTTGTACTTATATTGTCTATACTTATATTTGCTCATAGTCTTACTCGAGTTGTTCAATTCATAAAATGTTAATGGGGTTCACCACGAAATTCACTATTATGTAGGAGACGAACAGGGCTTTAAGATCTAAGAATTTGAACAGTTACAATGACAAGATACATGTGCTATATTTGGGACCAAAATGCTGGTGATTTGCAGAATGCTTCAAATGCATATGATTAGCTTGGACCATACACAGCTTAATTTACTCTCGTAGTTAGAGCATGTCTTTTTAGAAATTTTTACACTAGCTTAATTTAAGCCTATAGCCACGGTATGTGTCTTTTGACACTTACAATATTAACTTTGTCTTGCAACTTTTGTCTAAACTTCTAATATTTTATACGCTTTTTGAAATGCAAATCAACACTTGGACAATAGTTAAGATAAATCCATGTTCTGACACCTGTAAGTCCCCAATATTTAGATGCTTTTCACCATGCCTTTTTAGTGTTTATGAGAAACTCCTAGTCTAATCTGTACCAAACAATCAATCCTAGCTCTTACATCATAAATCGTCCACAACAATTACTACAACTACTCATAGTAGTATGCGAGTTTATCTAGCTGTTATGGTGCAAGTTTCTCTCTAAAAGGAAGATTGTTGATTGTCGTAGGTGTCTATCCGCCTACGTTGACTCGTCAACAAAAGTCATTTTGAAGCCAGAGCTCATGTCTATTGTATTAATATTGATGTCGCCCTTTGCAATTTTTGCCTAATGGCTCAGCTCATGTCTATTGTATTAATTAGCGTTTTCCTTTGCAATGTTTACCTAATACTTCGTGTTAGGTTGTTTGTTGCCTTACGTGTTACATTTTCTCATAAATTGAATATTGACATTTGTGTTCGTAATTGTCGGATGTTGGTCTATTCTTACATGTTCGATAGACTTTTGGTTGCCGTGGATGTTAAAAATCAATTCAATTCATAGACATATGGATACTATACTTGTTGCTTCATTTGTGCTAATATGGCATGTGTATTTTACCGAGACTGTCTTCGAGACAGTGCCCAGATTGTAACGCTTTTCGTGGGGCCCGGCAAAGATTGCCTTAGAAGGGAACAAAATATTTATCAAAGAGTTTATTTATCAATGAGGTGTGTGGATGCATGTAGACTGTTTACCAAATATCTATGCTCATTGTTAAAGCAGATGCAATTTAATTTTTCTAAGCCAAAGACACCCTACACGCTGAAAAAAGTGGGGACACCCTTCACCAAGAATGGATGCTAGCTGTACCCAATAGGATTATAGACAAAGTTTGCTTCGTCATCGTAGAGTCATCAGATGAAATCTACTTGCAAGTCTCCATTCTAATAAACAATGACGAGCTCCATTGAATGGCCATCAGGCAAATGGTTTAGCGTAAAACTTCATGAGTTTGGACTGGATGCATGCTGCCATTCCTGCCATTCTTAATCTTGGAATTTGTTCCCAGATTTCGTAAACCATAGTTTATAGACCCATTTATGGTACAAAGACTTGTTTAAATATACGTGTACAAGAATATCGCGTAATGAATGTGCATCAACAATTTAAACAATTTACAACGATATTAATTTTTTTAATTTTGTTTGCTAAAACAACCAATGTTCATAAACCATAGCCGATAGACCCATTGATAGTATAAAAACTTGTATATATATACAATTATATTTGTGTGTAGATGTGTGTAGACAATTAAATCTCGGCCGTCCATCTCAGATCTGGACGGCCCACGTGAAGCCCCCAAATAAGCCACCTCAAATCACCCCTTTATTTGGGGCTTTTGATCTGGGCCCTCTTTGAGATATCGATGATTTCTTCAAGCCCACACCGCTTTGCTTTGTTCGATAACCCATTCATACTCGATCCGCTCCTCCGGCCAAGTTAAGCTTGGGATCTTGTGTTTTTGTCAAAAAATCCGTCTGTACAAATTGTGGGCACGAAATGCTATACCTATCTGCGATCTACGGGTAAGGTTTCTAGATTTCTATAGTGCGATATCCTTGTCTTGCGATTACCATGCTTTCACGGAATAACATTATGATTTCGGGATTTTGTGCTCTACACATGAAGCTATTACAAAGGATTTGTATTTTCTGCTATAGCGGCCGGGGATATGAGGAACCATAACATGCTTTTCCCCTTTCTTGCTTGGCGTTATGTCACATAATCGGAGGTAGCCGATTGATTTCGACCGGGTAAGACATTCACGGGCCATTGATTCTATCTTATCTTCCTCGCTTTTTACGTACTAACATGCCCATATTTGTCAATGCCACCAAAGAATCTTGGAGCGGAGGACACTTAGAGGGCAAGCTAGCGATTACTTTTTTCATTTACGGTTCGGGCAACCAAAGCAAAAGCGGAAATGCCTCCATTTTAATATGCGACTATATCGTCGATATGCGCTTTTCATAAATAAGATCTACAACTTTTGATCTACTTTTATACGCTCTATTATTAACTTCGATTTTGTCGTCTGTGTTTTGACAAAGAATCAAGCTGTGGCTATGGCGACTCACGAGTTCTTTAGCATGAGACAACATTCAAAGGTTATCATTCGCGCTCCGGTGGGTTTCAGCATTCCTATTTGTAGATCTACTTCAGATAAGCCCTTCAGACTGTCCATTTTGAAAATTTGTTTTTCCGAATCGTCCACGTTAAAAAATTCTATTTGACTTAGATCCATTTAAATTTGTTCTCACATTATCTTCGATCGTTGCCTATTTTTTTTATATGCGGGAACAACGTTGTGCAATTTTGTAGGAGTTAACCAAGTTTAATGTCTTTTTGCAAGCGGTGCTAGTTTTGGCAAGGGAAATTGGCATAGGAAGTCTGAGGTTACTTGTGCTCACCTTAGTCCAACTCGATGATCACCGTTGGCAAGACACTAGTAAAATAGAAAAAGATTTGCTACAAGTTCTTTTCTGCTTAGATGATGGTGGGGAGTCCACGAATTGGGAGGCCGATAGTTATCTGACAAAATGGCAATGCCTTTTTATATTCATGAAGTATGAAAAGCGCGAAGGTCGCTTTTGACTACTTGTCGAATTACACCCACGGTAACTTGGAAGCGAGGGGATATGTCCGTTGTTGATGCATCTCGCAATTAATTCTTCTACTTCTCTTGAAAAAACTGTTTTTGCTCACTGGGACCAAAAATTTGGGCTAGATATTTTGTAGGCGGTTGGTTTGCGATGAAAGGCCTTTCTTCACTTGCAATGAAGTGGTTGGAGTGGAGCCTAGTTTATGCCAAACATGTTGAATACAAGTTGGAGCTTAATCTAGTGAAGTATCATGCAAGCATCTGCGAGAGGTTGAAGGCGGCCGCGAATCGAGAAAAACAAATGAGCTGAGGCTGTCCTTACATCAATGGATACATGATTATATTTAAATAATCATGTTTAATCATATTTAAATAATCATGTTTAATCATATTTAAATAATCATGTTTCTTTCTTTCAGGTTATGTGAGATAGCCATTGATTTTCGTGAGGTACATCTTTGGTTTTTCTTATGGAGTAATTAACATTGCTTTCAGAGAGCAATTAGGCATCCTTTAAGTATCATGCATCGAGAATCCTTGGGGCATAAGAAGCGTTTAGCAAATATAAAGCAACAGCTCATGGACTAGATTTGCTTATTTTGTGGCAAGGGTGCTTGATTTAAATATCTTTGAAGAAATAAACGAAGGGAAGTGCTTAACAAATTGGGGTTTATTTCATTTTGCGGGGAAGATTGGAGACATGAACAATGCAAATATGGCGGTTGATCAAGATCTTGAGGCTCAAGGAAAGAGATGCCTACATGCCTCTGGTCATTGCCTAACCATGAAGCTTGGTAGTTAAAGGAAGCTTCGTCATGGTTTTAGATTGCTTGTGCGGCGCTTTGCAAGTTTTTTGCACGATGCAAAAAACATATGGCAAATTACCATTTTGTCCTACCTATGAATAGCGGATCGATCATCTTCAAATCGGTGTAAATTTTGCTAAATTTAATGTAGAATGAAAGGTAAGAGTTGCATATTTGAAGTACATTCGTTGTGTGTTGTTTCCTCCTTCCCGATGCCCCTGAATCAAGCCCCATTTCTCTTGGAGTTTGCGGTGTAAATTTGCAGACCTCTGTTCCAAAGCGGGTTCAACTTCAACTTTTTTACTTTCAATCATTGCATTTGCTCACGGTATCTCGCGATATTACACTTTGCCATAGCAAGTGATGCTTGCCGGCATAGCAATCTATCAACTTGGTGATTGAATTTTATCTTTGCTACAACCGACATTGGATTTGGAGCACAACAATCATTGCATTTGCTCAGAGTACTGTAAATGCTTTTCCATTGTAAATGCTTTTCTAATTATCAAGGTTTATATTTCTATCTATGGTCCAAAGCTACGATTCTCTGAATTTGCTAGCCGGATCTGGAAGTACATTTGGATTTGGGTGGCTTGTGTTTTTTTTATCGTCTCGAGTTTTTTTCCTTACCACAATAATGCGATGCTTCCATTTTTATTCTTTGCTTGATGCCCTTACGTGGTGCTTGAAATGCGATGTTTGCGTCTGAGAAAAGTTAACTCAAACAAAATATTAATTCAGCTAATGGAAGGGTCATCATCTGTTTTGTGGATTCACGGTTGTTGTGTTCTTGTGTTCGACATCAATATGTGTGGCCAGGAGGTTGTATTTAATACAAATAAAGGGGTTCTTCCTATCGTTTAATGGCATTGATGAATCTTGATGGATATCTAACTAAGGCATACTTGAGAGAGATCTTTGTAGTTTTAGAGCTGTGTGTTTAAATGGTGATTGCTATGGCGGTTGGAAGGCTCGCTAATGAGAGTATTTTCAGGAAAGTACATGATTGTTTGAAAAATCTGTTTGTAGACTTGCAAAGTCGTTTGAGATCGACTTTAGGCAGTCATTCCCAATACACTACCATAGCACCTATTCAATAGACTGGAATCTTGTATAGAACAAAATGAACGGATATTAGAAGCTCCCCGTATCGGATGATCCTTACCATATACCAAGTCGGCTCTCCTTTCTATTTGAACATTAAGCTCTATTGACATATTTGCGGATGCCGTTTATGGCGGGGTCCACCCTTTCTTCCTCTGCAGATGGGGCAAAGCTCATTCGGCATTACAAGATTTGCTCGCAAAGATCCGCATTTATAGCTAAGCGAGCGCATGACATCGAGTGGATTATCTCATACAAAGCGCCAAAAATATGAGAGGGAAGTGGATCTTTGCTTAATCGACCACATATGAACTCACCATCGATCTCAACAAAATCCGGAATGTATTTGACCCATACCAAACTTAACTTTATTAAAATAAAAGAGCCTTGCATGTCATTAATGTTGACCTCCTTGAATGCATAACAAAGCAACGGTCTATATTTGATTTTACACAAGCCTTGCCTTTAACAAGGATGCTTAATGCCCTTGGTTGCAGATATGGTGCATTCAGGCCTTACTAAATTAATCCACATTAATGTTGACCTCCTTGAATGCATAACAAAGCAACGGTCTATATTTGATTTTACACAAGCCTTGCCTTTAACAAGGATGCTTAATGCCCTTGGTTGCAGATATGGTGCATTCAGGCCTTACTAAATTAATCCAAGTCCCCAACATCTAGTACCTTTTACTTCTATAGCATAATATCTTTCTAGACTCAAAATATACATCTAGCATCATACTTGCCCTTAGAGGATCTTTTCCAACATATTAAATAATGCCACAAATATTTTTCTTTTCTCCCCCTTTTAAGGCGTTTCTAATCGATAAAATAGGAAGCTCATCATGTAGCTCTCTCCGCTAACATCCTTTATAATCCTCGAGTACATTGTACTTTCGATGATGTGCTTGACTTGAAAACAAACATTTGGTTGTTTGTCCGTGTTGGCTGAGACAATCTACTTTAAGTTTGGTTTTGACATGTATTATGAATGTTTGCTATGGTTGAAAGTGAATGTGCCAAACCACATAAAGAGGTGGGAGCAGACCATGATGACACGGGCTTTGAAATTCCATTTAAAAAAAAATGGCAACAAAATGTGTCGTTTCATTGAATGTTTAAATCTTTATTTTTGTTAAATGATGATTCAATAGATGTGCAAACGAAAAACTTGTCCTATGTTTCAAGTGCAAACGAAAAACTTGTCCTATGTTTCAAGTCCTTTCGTTCAATGGTTGCAATGGAAGGGCACCATCTGTGCATGCCCACTGTTAAATGATGATTCAATAGATGTGCAAACGAAAAACTTGTCCTATGTTTCAAGTGCAAACGAAAAACTTGTCCTATGTTTCAAGTCCTTTCGTTCAATGGTTGCAATGGAAGGGCACCATCTGTGCATGCCCACATATGTGCTTGTAGTGGCACAATCATCCACTATCAAATCAAATATTATTTTATAATTATTCAATCTATACAAATGTTTTGCTTCATTTGCTCGAACTATTAATTAAGTGTCTTTGGCTATGATTTAGAGTAGGAGTCCCTTAACAATAATACACACAATCATCCACTATCAAATCAAATATTATTTTATAATTATTCAATCTATACAAATGTTTTGCTTCATTTGCTCGAACTATTAATTAAGAAAAAAAAGGCCCCACTAGTCTGTGATGATTCAAGTGCAATTACTATCAATTAAGAAAAAAAAATTCCACATGAAGATTCCACTAGTGAGATGATTCAATTGCAATTAACGCTAGTTACTTTTTAGAATTCCTTTCTAACCTAAATCTTGCCACCTTTATGGACATTTTGATCGAAGGCTTAGATTGTTAGTATACCTTACTTAAGTTAATAGACATCAACTTTGTTAAAACACAGTGTCAGGCCTCGCATCTCCTACATCATGGTGCCATGGTGCCAACTTAACATGTGAATCAAAGCTAGCTTTAATTTTGCTGTGATGTCTGACAAGATATCAAGGTATTGAAGATTAGTGCCTGCTCGTATATTTGTAGCATGAGAGCATATACTCTGCAAGTATGAAAATAACGAGGTCATTTCGGACGACCATCCAAAATCAACTTTTCTAACCTTCATGAATTCAGAATAAAAATTGAGTTCGATTATAGCTGAGACTATTCACTCATGAATAAAGATAAACCCAAACAAAGTGCTGCAGATTCTATTCTTGAATGAAAAAGAAGACATTTTGCATATATTTTCTAACCTTCATGAATTCAGAATAAAAATTGAGTTCGATTATAGCTGAGACTATTCACTCATGAATAAAGATAAACCCAAACAAAGTGCTGCAGATTCTATTCTTGAATGAAAAAGAAGACATTTTGCATATATATTTGCTATTGGCACCAGACCATGCATTTGAAGCAGAGATCGGTGAAGAAAGGCTAGGATGAACTTTGCAAAAACAAAATACCTTAACACATTTAGCATGCTCAATTTGTCTTAGCCATTACGCGATACACACTCGTAGCCAATATATATGAGCAAATAATGGCACAAGGTATTTGAATCTCTATACAACTAGGATGAACTTTGCAAAAACAAAATACCTTAACACATTTAGCATGCTCAATTTGTCTTAGCCATTACGCGATACACACTCGTAGCTACAACTAGCAAAACTCTTCTCAAAACTTGTGAAAAATTGTCACAACCTCTGTGCAATTCACATGCTTGTGATCATATGGTGTTGACCAAATATGTTGTCTCTATTGTGGAATTCAAGCCCTTAATAATGCAGTTCACTAATGTAGCCAAAAGCGAGTTTTTCGCATTTGAAATTGTCACAACCTCTGTGCAATTCACATGCTTGTGATCATATGGTGTTGACCAAATATGTTGTCTCTATTGTGGAATTCAAGCCCTTAATAATGTGAGATCTATCAAACACATTACACACTTTACAAAATTTTTAATTGTGAGCAAATGCCTGGATTATTGCTCTCAAAGTACAATAATGCAAAACGAGGTGAATGAGAACAACTAGACATCATTGTCACTTCAAGATTGATTCAAAAGCTATCACAATGTTAGCCCATACAGCTGACCATCTCCACTTCAAACCTAAATCGAGTACATTAAATGTGAGGTCATTCAGTTAAAATAGACAATCGTGGTCAACATAATGCATGCATTGAAAAGGAACCTCATCGAATCCACACAATGTTAGCCCATACAGCTGACCATCTCCACTTCAAACCTAAATCGAGTACATTAAATGTGAGGTCATTCAGTTAACCTTTCTATTTGCGATGACAGGAATAGCTATATTTTATTCATTGGAAAGAAATCTCATATTTATAGAGTCTTTTAGAATAAAGAGGAATCTTAAGGTAATTGAGGGAATTGTAGAGAATTCTATCGAATCTAAGCATAACTCTTAAAATAGACATTTTAATTGACATATCATATTACGAACATAACCTTAGAGAATCTTAAGGAATCTCAAACTAGCCTTTGTAAATTCCTCATACATAAATTTTGATAAAAAATAACTAGTCTACTTGATACACTCCATCTAGGAATAACTTGACACACTCTTTCATATTACGAACATAACCTTAGAGAATCTTAAGGAATCTCAAACTAGCCTTTGTAAATTCCTCATACATAAATTTTGATAAAAAATAACTAGTCTACTTGATACACTCCATCTAGGTATATCATTCACATTGGGTGTGTATATATATATATATATATATATATATATATATATATATATATATATATATATATATATATATATATATATATATATATATATATATATTTCTTAAATATTTAATCACTGATGCTGACATCACATATATATAAATATATATATATATATATATATATATATATATATATATATATATATATATATATATATATATATATATATATATATATATATATATATATATTTCTTAAATATTTAATCACTGATGCTGACATCAGCATAACAAAAGTTAAGAAGGTACCTAATGACATTTAGGGTTTCATTCTTTTCTCTGCTTCTCTTGTTTCGTCGTCCTCCTCCACAACTAGTAGCTTCAATGACGACCCCAATCCAGCTCCAATGGTACCAAGATGGAGAGCATTGGGATTCTCAAGTCCCCTTTGACCTCCTACAACCCCTTCTGCTCCAGAAGATCGACCTCATCATCAACATGCAGGCCCATCCTGACTAGCGGGCTTCCTTGAGTTTTATACTCAAGAAATGCTTCCTCTCTGCATTCCTAGAGAGAGCTATAGTGAGGGAAATGTTGGGAGGTGACACGCATGCCTATGATGTTCTTAGGGGCAAGCTTAGATGGGGCCATAATCCGCCAGTGGTGACACATGAACGCCAGCAGTATCTTGAAGTGGCCTTCGCACTGGCTATTCTCATGGATCAGTATGTGGAGGATGACACTCTACCAGCAGAGAAGGGCAAGCTACCTAAGTCTTCTGATGAGGAAGACGATGAGTACATCTGAGAGGATGACTTTATCCGATGGAAACAACTAGCCGAACAGATGCCGCCACACCGAGATCAGGGGGCACGACTGGATGGGTTGGATGCCCTCCCACTTATTTATCACCAGGGGCAGGAGTACCTCCTCTTGGAGGATATCATATGGACGTACCATGTAGTGGCTGACTTGAAGGCCAGAACTAAAGCACAGGTGCTTTATGAGCTTGATGAGTACTGCATGGACGACTTCATCGACTTTACTCCAGTTGAGCTCCCTACAGAGGTACAGCAGCTGCTCCAATTTCACCAATAAACCCAAATATCAATATGGTCGATGTTCCGTCCGAGTCGGATGAAGAAGGGGAGGATCCTTACCATAACTCCAGTCATCTAAGGGAAGAAAAGCAAGAGTTTAAGGAGGAAGAGGTCACCATGGACCTCGACAAAGAAATAGCTGCCTCAGTCACACCAGAGGTCAGAGCGATGGGGAACCACCTCACACGCTTCTTCTTATCAGCCTTTCGGCAAGGATAGGTCCTTTTTGTGGCATGAGACCTAGCCTCAGAGGCCGAAGCTTCGTGGTGGAACCTCCGTGCATTGTCCACCCTGGCAGGCCATAAGAAGCTTCCTTATTGCACTTTCACTTATGTGCTTGTGTGTCGGGACCTCGCTCTTACTGCCTTGGGACAGGACATAGCACCCTGGCTGAGCATGAAGCTCCTAGTGGCAGCCCCTTTGGGCACTGCCTATCCACCAGAGGTTGCTTCTCTTGCAGCCATCACAATCGATCCAGGGGTTACTCTGCTGTGCCATCGGCCGCCACCACCACCTCCTACACCGATGGATCAAGATGCAAGGTCTAGTTCCTAAATGTACATATGTGGAATTGCAAACTATGGCCTTTGGCCACTATAAAATATGTGTTACTATATCGGCAATTTTATCCCCTTTGAATACAGATTTAGTTCTTTCTATATTACTTGTCTCTCTTCTTGAGAAATTCTAAGTATAAGGAATGACTTATGGTTTGTACATCTATTGTCGGGTTTGTTGCAGGACCAGAAGTGCCGTATTGTCCCATAACAGGGTGGAAAATTGTCACGCTCCTTTGTGACAAAGCTCTCCAAAACTTGCAACGCGTCCTGCAACAAACTTAGTACTATTGGGATTCCACCCACGAAGAAGCATTCATGGATGCGGATGACCACTTATGGGAGCTATATTACGCCATGCGTGACTTCTTTAACCTATTGATCATAAACCCGACTCTTCAGTATCAGGACCTTATCATGCAGAAGCTTTGCAGCTTACTCCCTTAAAGTCAATGCCACGTCCAGTCACGTTGGCTAGTGGGGCCGTCCGCCAAACGAAGAGCCATCATATCAATTTGAACATTCAGCTGCCAGGAGCACCCGTTGCTCTAGGAGCCGAGATCATGGATATTGGTTGCTGTTAGCCTAAAACCTGGAATTTTAGTCTAACCTCAAGGAAGCTCAAACAAAATGGTTAGGACCTCCAGATCACTTAGGGTGATCAATCCTTGACATATGAAGTGAGAAAAGTCATTTTGGAATATTGGTTTTTCCAAAATTACTAAAGTCCCTGAAACTGAAAAAACTGTCAGAGCAAAGAATGGCCTTGCAGACGCACCTTGTGAGATTTTTGAGATGTGATGAGATGGAGTTTGATAAGGAATCTTGAGTTGGGATCTGTGCAGGCAACTTCAAAATAACCCCTAGATCATGTGCATAGGGTTTAAATAGCAAAAAAAGTTTTGGTTTCTCTGTAAGTAGCGAGGCCTCGGGGAAAAAAAACAAACTCTGTGGCGGAGTTATGGAAAAAGGTCTTTTTATGTGTTTTCTTTGAATGTGTAGGTCTCTAAGGTTTTTATGAAGATGAAATGCAACTATCTGAAAAGAATATAGCTTGGAATAAATATTTTGGGTTTTGTTTTTAGTTTTTAGCTTTAAAAGCACAATGCGGGATTACAAAAGATGAATATACAATGGTGACAACATCTTTCGGGCAAAGACTATGCATTATAGAAATGTAACACAAGAAATTTGATAGTGTTAGCAAGGCATTACCAAATTCAAACATATAATAGTGTTTGAAAGTAAAATCCAGGTCGTGTCGAGCCTTTAGTGAATCGAGAACTACCAATGAAGCCGAATGAAATGATTTTTTTTGAGTTGTAGTTGAAGTGCCTCATTTGTCGAACAAATCACTTGGGGGACGGATCTTCAATCACGAAAGCGGAAAGAGAGCAAATTTCAATAGAGCAGAGCAAGATAATATCGAGAATATCAAAATCGCCAAGATCACGAGAGGTCTATCTCACGAGGGGCGTCTTGATTTGATCTGTTTTCTTGGCTTAAGAACTGTTCTTCCCAAAAGCTAGCTTCGGTTGAGTGATTTGAGGCCCAAATTGAGCAATTTCTATCGAATCAAGTGCCACAAAAGGATCCCCATGGTTTGGAAAAGGTTTAGGAGCTAATTTGAGGCGAAAATTGGGGGATTCAATCAAATTTAGGCACGAATTGGCGGATTTTAGCGAGTTCCCCTATTTCTTAGGGTTCATCAAAAATTCTTAAGGGTGATATATCCCGGGCGAAGTGGTTCGAAGGCCTCATATATAAGGAATAATGCGGGCCCACTATTAAATTTTGCGTGCCGCAGAGGGGACACCGCCCGATGTAATACGGCCCCACGCCCTGGCGCCACGTGGAAAAATGGGGGTGACACGGAACTATCTTGAGAAATAGATAGGGTAGATAGGCTAGAATAGGTTTTTATTTTTGGGCACGCATCCCAAGAATCCAATTTTGAAGGTCTTCCCAAGGTTTTTTTTTGAATTTTAAAAGACCAAGTTAGCTCTTTTTTCCAAGCTTTCCATCTAGAGAGTTTTAGGTCAAAACTGAAACATTTGAATTTTTGTCCCTTTTGACCAATGGTCAATGAATATTGCAACATAGGGATGGTGAAAAAGTCATAGGAAAAAGATGGGAAAAGGGTGTAAATAGGCTATACTAGGGTTTAGGAAGATGAAATGAGAATGAAAAAAAAGCTTTCTTGCCTTTGAAGGTTTTCAAGATCACTATTGCAACATAGGGATGGTGAAAAAGTCATAGGAAAAAGATGGGAAAAGGGTGTAAATAGGCTATACTAGGGTTTAGGAAGATGAAATGAGAATGAAAAAAAAGCTTTCTTGCCTTTGAAGGTTTTCAAGATCACTAGGGGACAATTCTCAAATGAAGGACCTCTGTAGCACTTGATCTTATCTCAAAATGAGAAAAGGTCTCAAAAGTGGAAACAATGGTGAAGGAAAAGTTTTGAAGGCTCTTGGGATATAGAAAGGGAAATGTAAGATGAATGGAATGAAGAAGAGATGGGTACCTCTGTAGCACTTGATCTTATCTCAAATTGTTTCTAGGGCTCAATTCATACCTCCTAGTGAAGATAGATTTGCTCAAAGCCTAAGGTCTTCCAAACTTTTATAAGGGTCTTCCAAACTTCAAGGCTAGAACAAGAGCAAATTTCACTTCTAGGGTAGCATCCTCATGTGTGTGACTTCAAACTTCTCAAGCAAGCTTCATAAGGTTTGAGCTTTGGTAAAATGTCTTGTGCCTCCTTGATAAACTTGCTATAGCCTTTGCCTGGTCTTCAAATCAAAGGAAAATGTTAAACTAATAGGAATGTGTCTAGAAAGGTGTTTTACCTCAAGGAAAAGACTAGGCCATAATAGGAGATCCCAAATGTCTTCCAATCTTGGTCAAATGTCTTCCAAACTCTGATGGGATCACAATAGCCTGGAACTTTTCCTTGAAGGAAATATAAATGAAACAAAGGTTTTGATACATAGATGCTGGTCTATGTTGCCAAAAATGGGCAACAGTTGCTACGACCTTATTGTGGAAATGGAGTTTCTGGCCGCTACAAAGGCAACTATTGACTGTGAAAAGCGGGAGGTTACCTTCAATGCAGCCAACGGAGCCCGTGTGACCATAGCAGGTACACCAGTTATTCCCACCATACAGTGTATCTTGTTATACGAGTTGGATAGAGCTATCAAAAAGTCTCAGATTCTTTGTATGATACGACTTGCTTCAGTAGAAGCCAAGTCTAAGCAAGACGAGGTTATTGATAGCCTCCCTCCAGCAATAACAGGGGTCCTCCGGGAATACCATGACCTCTTTCCAGATGAGATTCATCGACTACCCTAGAATCAGGCACTAAGCCTACCAGTAAGGCTCCTTACCGGATGAGTACCCTAGAGTTAACGGAGCTTAAGAAACAGCTGCAAGAGCTCCTTAAATTGGGCTTCATTCGACCAAGTGTGTCACCTTTTGGGGCCTCGATACTATTTGTGAAAAAGAAGGATGGCACTTTGAGAATGTGCATATATTACCGCTAAGTGAATAAACACACTATTAAGAATCGGTATGCTTTACCGCGTGTCGACGATCTAATGGACCAGTTGCAAGGGGCTAAATATTTTACAAGGATTGATCTTCGTTTGGGATATCACCAGATACAAATTAAAGAGGATGACACTCACAAGTCTGCTTTTCGGATACGTTATGGGCATTATGAGTTCACTGTGATGCCATTTGGCCTGACTAATGCCCCGGCCATCTTTATGAGACTGATGAATGATGTCTTCCATAAATATCTTGATGATTTTGTCATCATATTCTTTGATGATATCCTAATATACAGTAAGACCTTGGAGGACCATGAGCGATCTTTGGTTGGCTTTGCAGAAACTAAGATGCCACCAACTGTATGCCAAGTTCTCCAAGTGTCGGTTTGCAACCACCAAGGTTGATTACCTGGGACATATTGTATCTGCAGAAGGGATAGCCATAGATCCAGGTAAGATTGAGGCAGTAAAGGATTGGCCAATTCCAGCCAATGTGTCAGAGGTTCTCAGTTTTCTAGGCTTGGCTGACTATTACCGCAAGTTTGTCAAACACTTTGTCAAGCTCACCACTTGACGGACCTAACCAAGCATGAAAAGGTTAGGGATTGGATGGCACATTATCTCACCTTGCCAGACCCTCAGAAGGATAAGTGGGTTGCCACGGATGCTAGTAAAATAGCTACCGGTGGAGTATTAATGCATGAAGATCGGGTCATCGCGTATGATTCTAGAAAGGTGAATGATGCAGAACAGCGATACCCCACGCATGACCAAGAATTATTTGTTGTCGTGCGTGCCTTGTGCATTTGGAGGCACTATTTACTTGGGAGACGATTCCAGTTGGATACGATCACCAAAGCCTCCAGTACATTTTCACGCAACCCCACCTCAATTTGAGACAACGACGATGGATGGAATTTCCTCGAGGAATATGATTTTGAAATCATCTATAAGCCGGGCAAGCATAATATTGTTGCTGACGCACTTTCTAGACATCCATTGGTCACTCAAACGCATTGTAATGCCATCTCCACGCTCTCCAGCGAGTTTGAAAAACAGATACAGCAGGCTCTTCCCATAGACCCAAAATTCCAAGAGATATGGCAAAGTGTATCCAAGGAAGCCCGAACAGAAAAGGAAAGGGAGGCTTTTCGCCATTATAAGAAGCAAGCAGAACTCCTTTATTATACAGATAAGTTATGTGTTCCCGAGACATCAGGAGTTCGCAAGCTCATTCTCCACGATACACATAACAATCCTATAGCGGGGCATGCAGGATTTATGAAGACATATTTCAAGATCCGCTCTAGCTATTTCTGGCCAGGGATGAAGAAGCACATTGTCAGATATATTAAGCAATGTCAGATATGTCAGCAAAGGAAGGTTGAACAATTGTGTATTCCAGGGGAACTGCAACCCCTAGATGTCCCCAATCCTAAATGGGAAGTTGTTACTATGGATTTTATCGTGGGGCTTCCGCGCACCTTAAGAGGTTTTGATGCCTTAATGGTGGTGGTCAACAAACTTTCTAAGATGGCACACTTTTTGCAATGTCGCACCACGGACACTGCATTGGATACCGCCTTATTGTTTACTAAGGAGGTATTTCACCTTCATGGGATGCCCCATACCATTATATCGGACCGGGATTCTAAGTTTGTTAGTGCATTTTGAAAAGATTTCTTTAGCAGTATTCAAACTAAGCTTGCCATGAGCACTGCTTATCATCCGCAGACAGATGGTCAAACAGAGCGTACCAATCGCATAATTGAAGATACGCTACGTAACTATATATGGAACAAGCAATCTCAATGGGCGGACTACATCCATTTGGTGGAGTTTGCCTATAACAACACTAGACATGAGTCCTCAAGGATATCTCCTTTCATGATCAATTATGGCTATCAATGCCTTACTCCAGACATGTGGCATAATCCGGTTTCCAAGGTGGAAGTCTCTCAACAGCTGCTTACAAATATGTAAGCACTAGTCGAGGAAGTTCGAGCATATTTATTAGCTGCAAGAGCTCGACAAAAGAGTCTTGCCAACCAACATCGTATACCGCGAGAATTCTAGGTCGGTGATTCGGTATAGCTAAAGATTAAGGTGAAGCAAGCTAAACATAAGATTGGCAATTGTAAGGAGCTTGCACCTAGATGGGCGGGACTTTTGTTGGATAACCGAAAGGATAGGTTCTCAAGCCTACCGATTGGACCTACCCGCACATTTGAAGATCCATAAAGTTTTCCATGTAAGTCTTCTCAAGAAGTATAATCCTGATCCAGAAGAAGTTCTAGACATGCCAACATTTCTGGAGATGACCGAGGATTAGTTGGAGATCGTGCCTGAAGCTCTCCTTGATCGCGCATATAAGCAAACCCCCCGATCTCAAATCTTATAATACTTGGTTAAGTGGAAACACTTACCCACAAACAAGCAACATGGGTTCTCAAAGCGGATTTGGATAAGACTTACCCAGACTTTATGCGAGAATGCCAGGGCCAAACCATTCAAGATGCGATCACCACCAACCCTAATGGTAAGCATTGTGTGGTATCAGTCCGGCAGGGATCACATGAGAGAGATCCGACAGGGATCATTTTAGGGGTTGGGTTCCATGCATCTTAGGTGGGCAACTGGGCATATAGGAATTCATGATAGGCCGCATTTGTCCGTGGCCATAATGAGAATATGGCCATTCCTTACGCCGAGACGATATGCAAACCTTAGGCATGATAGGATTCTTGCATTCATATTTTTCATTTACTTAAGGGGGTGGTCCCTTCAACCACACTACTTATATTATTTTGTACATACTAATGTACTTTACTTCTGCAGGCCAGTAGGGCGTAATGACGTATTGCAGAGGAACCTAGGCTCAGCCTGGAGGCCAACTCTTGTATTTGAAACTTTGTGTCATGAGTACATTCTTAAGTTATTGCTGTCGTTATTTCTTGTGTTTGTAAACGACTTCCGTCTTATGACCTGTATATGTAATCTTCTGTTGACTTCAATAAGTAGAAGTTATCTTTTGTACATTCAGTTCCACTAACTCTAATGCTGAGGACAGCATTAATCCAAGGGGGGGAGAATGTGATGTTCTAGGTATTTATACGATATACGTATGCATACCATGACACGTCACCAACATTTAATTAGACCCCTAGGGGTCAATTTGGTTCACTTAAAATGGGTTTTATTAGCTATGCTAATAAAACTAGTGGATAATTAACCTAATTATGCTAATTAGGATATAATTAGTTAAATGTAACCAAAAAGGGAGTGCCACCTGGCCCAATTCGATTAGCCAAGTGGGACTTACTAATTTGGATGGAGAAATAGGGGTCCTACTCCCATTTTTGCCCCAAATTCGAATTGGGAAGAGGAGAGGAGGAGCATACCAGTTTTTGCCAGTTCTTGCCAACAGACCTGAAGAATGGATACTTTCCATGATAATGGCTCCAGCCAAGAGACTGGTTAGTCCCTAGATAGCTTGTATCTCTGCTAACACTTCTTTGAATAAATGGAATGGTTAAATTCTCTTTCATAAGTTGTTTTGGATGATGATGGATATTTTAAATGCTGTTTATATTCTTTCTTTCTGCTCCCTTCGTGTATTGGGGTTAAGGGAAAGGTAGAGACCTGAAAGCCTCTTAGGATTAGAGATGTTTCTAGCTAGACCCCTTAAAACCCAATACTTGCGGCCTGTACACAAGAGCCCACCTGGCTGTGGAGGCTATCGCACGATTCATCACCAGACAACGGGCACAATGGTGAAACGGGGGTGGGGTCTTGCCTAGCGTGGCTACAAGTCTCCTACAGTGTGCTAGGCTTATAGCCGGTCCTCGCGGTGGGGCCGAGTATGGGTCCGACACCTCCTGGGTTGCGGGAGCGTGCCTGTATGAACGTCCTCGGCTTGATGGGAGCGCCTAGCGGTCCATGGATTTTGGGGGATTCAAGTCGGGTACGAATGCGGGGGTCGCTAAGGAGGCACACATTCTCTAGTACACCCAGGGATCCATTATGTTCGGGGAGGGGATACTTCTCTGACCTGCCTCATCGGACCGAGGGAGATGTAACCCGGAGTAGTCTCATATGGTGATTCCATGAGATTGCATCTCCGGAGGGCTACAATCACGTCATAGCATATTTCAGCCTATCTGCAAAGTGTGCACATGAGGGGCGGATGGAGTGGACTAGCCTAGCCATTATCCTATGCCATCTAACGCCATGCTATACTTCCATCTGTTGTTATCTTGGGGCCTAGTCGTCAGTTGACCCCTTGGAGTCTGAGCCTCGGGTAGTGCCTTGTTATGGTGTTTAGCTTATGTTGTAGTGGTTGCATTGTCTTTTCGTTGATGATGATGGATGGGCCACCCTTCTTGGTGGTATATTATTGCTAACATGTATGTATGCTTCGTTGTATAGGATTTTTCCATGGAGGACGTGGGACGAATGACACCTCCGTGTTCCTCGCCCCGACACTTGGCCATCCCAAGTGGTCCGAGTATTATGGAGGGCCCTACCATGTTGATATAGTCGCCATGGAAGGGAAATTCTCGTATTTGTACGATGGGAGCATCGTATAGATTCTGGGAGCGTCACAGCTTCTAAAGTATTTATTGGTCTTTTATAAAATCTTTTTCTTATGTTTTGAATGGTTGTATGTGAGTTAATTTTGTGCGAGACGTTTTTTAGATCTTGAGTTTGTCGTTTGGTTTGCTCATTATGCTAAATAGCATGGTTGTCTAGATTTTATCTTTTTGGAACGTCTTTTAGCTTAGGTTGAAGTTCCTATATTAAGCACTATGGCTTGTCTTCTAGGGTACGTGGACCGCTTGACTACTTGGATTTTCTCATTTCCTTCCGTTAATTTGGTTACTTACAGTTTGTGCCCCCTTTCCAGAATGTGCTCCATATACCTCTTGGATTTTCTCTTTCTTGCAATCCATATCCTCCTCACAATAGGTTTTGAGTTGGATACAATTTGGCTATCACCTTCCTTGGTCGTCCTCTCATCTATCTGATGCTTTGTCTGCGCCGAACCACTCGTCCTTATCGGTCCATCTTGATTTTCCGCGCTCTGTTGTTGCCGATCTCTTGCATACGGATGTCGCGTCCACTGTCTCCTCCCATCCTTTCTTCTGTTCTCCCTTGGGTATCATCCCCAAAGTCTTAAAACAAGTTCCATTTCATCCCCGACTTCTGCTTTCTAAACTCTTCCTTGACCATCCCCTCCTTTCGATATGAGTCCCTTGAGCTACTGCCACATTTGTGTAAGCCTAATGACTTTCTCTTTGCTGTCGATCTAAAGTTAGGGTATCATCACATCATGATCTGGCTTCCGCACCACACTTTCCTGGGCTTTGGGCTTGAAGGTGAGTTTTACATCTTTAGTGTCCTCTCTTGTGGACTTGCTAGCACCCTTTATCTTTACCAAATTAATGAGATAGTTGGTTCATTTTTTGCGAGGTCAGGGGGGTTTGTTGCTTGCCCTATGTCGATGATATCTTGTTCTTGTGCTAGTCACTCCCTAGATTTCTACAAATTCCCATCATTGCTGACTTGCAGCGAGCCAGTTTTCTCTTAGCATAGAAAAAAGTGTTGTTTCCGTTTCTCACACCGCACAATTTTCCTAGGTTTCATAGTAGATGCTCATGAGGGTTTCTTTCGTATTTCCTGGGCTAAGAAGGAGCGGGTTTTGTCTTTGTATTTTGGTTTGTTATTTTTCCAATATGTCACTCCTCGCGTAATTGCTTGTTTCCCTGGCTTTATCCAATCCCTGCGCTTGGTGCCGGGTCATCTTTATGTTGCTTCATCTTGTGGCCTCCATTCTGATCTGCGTTTGGCTGACCTATGGAACGCTCTCATTCTTTTATCTCCTCTTGCAAGACAAGGGGTCCAGCTTTGGCATATTCTTATTTTTCAGTTTGATAGAGCTCATTTGTGGCCACCTTGGGGTTTGATGCCAGCAACGAAGGATGGGATGGTTGGCTTTCATGTCCTGGTTCTGAGCTTCTCTCCTTCTCTGGTGTCTTCTCAGCAGATGTCCGCCTCCAGTCTTTCACATGGCACGAACTCTTTGCTCTTTTTCAGATCCTGCAACAGTGTGATTCATTGTTTTCTGACTCTTGCATAATAGCTCGCGGGGACAACCAGAATGTGTTATTCTTATTGCAGAATGGCAGTTCATAATCCCCTTGCTACATTTTTTGCTACTAGAATTACTAACTTTTTGCTATCTGTATCATATCTAGTTGGATCCGGTATGGGTTTCACGCTTGGAGAATGTGTGGGCTGGGCCTTTGACGAGTTTTCTCTATTTCCCTCTGTTATTAATCTCTTAGATGAGCGTTGGGGGCCTCATCTTGTGGATCGATTTGCTAGCCCTTCTAATGCCCTATTGCCAGTTTCAACACTAAGGATTCTTACCCTCATCGGAGTCTTACCCTCATCAGATTGCTCCTGATGCCTCTTCCTATAACTGACATTGTTCAACAACTACTGCTTTCCTCTGCCTTTCTTGATTCCTGAAGTTTTGCATCGTGTTGCAGGATCCACCTTACGCTACTTGTTTTCTCTTGGCCTTCCCCCCTTGGTGGTCGTTGCTTGCCATCAACTCCTCCTCTTGGCAACCTTTTGTTCAAGATGCAATTTTCTTTCATGAATTTTTCGTGCCTCTCTCTTCTCGCATTCCAGGCTTTCGTCGATATGCGGTGTTATTCGCCTTACGTTGTGATTTTTCTAATACGTAAATTTCCTCTACTGGACCTTTCCCTAATTACTTTGCTTTGAAGCAAAGTTTATAGCTAGTGTGGATGCAAATTTTCGTGTGTGGAAATATTGGTGACCCTTCAAGAAAGGCTGTTAGGGATGCATCCCCATTATGCCAAAAAAGGGCCGGTAACTGTGACACCTTGCAGGTTACCACCGATACTATGAAATCTTCCCGATAATACCCGTACATAACTTGTCTTAGTTATGAAATGGATGTTACTATGTACATGCTCAGGGTTGTGACGCACCTTCGCACCCCAGTGCATCTCCCCATCCAAGCTGGAATAAATAGATTTTTTAATTCTTTCTTTTGAAGTGGATGTTGTAACATGAACCTCCGCAATAACTTGTTTTGATTCTACATGTTGATTGTTCTGAACCAAGATCAAACTTTGCGGTGGAATTGTTAAATTACGTACCTCATACTTATTCCCAATTGCGGTGTGAGGCACGAGAGTAGCGTTCCCATTCTGCACCTGGAGTTTGATTTTGCTGGTATGGCACAGGCCTGGAACTCCAATTCAAATGGATTTGGAAGCCTCTGAATACCCTAAATCAGAAAATGGTTTGTCCTCTTCCTGGTTCTGGTTTTTGTTAGAACCACAAGTGCAATGAGAATGGTGGTCATAGCCCCTCATCTCTCGTATCTCCGGTATGGGAGAGGCTCGTGCATCTACAGGGAGGGCGGCTCACCCATTGCTAACAGCTGGGTGGTCTAATGGGGATACACCCTAAGTCTTGGCCACATGCACCAATTTTGGCATAGCCCCTCATCTCTCGTATCTCCGGTATGGGAGAGGCTCGTGCATCTACAGGGAGGGCGGCTCACCCATTGCTAACAGCTGGGTTGGGGAATTCTTGGGGGAGTTCCCCGGAACCCTATATTGCCACCGTCCACGTTGGTAAAAAATCCGTCCTATAACCCAACACATCGGATCTCTTGCCGCCCAATTTTTTCGCTTTTCCGGATTCCTCCCGCCCAGAATAGTAATAAATGGCATTTGTATCCCTATTTCTCTAAGCCCGTTTCTGTTGACAGAGAGCAAGAACAGGAACCGCCCATTCTCCCAGTGAATTCAAAGGAACTAATCTTCTTGATTCTTGGATCCTTGAGGTGGAGCCCTATTATTCTCAGAAACTTGAAGCCGATTTCAAGTTCAAATGGAGCCATCATAGTTTTCTACCTTCATGCCCCTGATCTGGCATTGTCCTTGTGCGGTTTTCTCCAGTTTATGGAAGGAGCCGCATATATCACAGGTTATCTTGCTTCAGATTGGCGTCGGATACTTTTTTTTGGCAATAAAGAGATGCGTGTAAGTCCTTTGCATAATTTCTATGACTTGTAATGCGACGTTCATTCCTGTTTATTTACTTATTTCAGATATGTTGTAAAATTAGGCCCTATTTTAACAAATAAGATGTGCGGTTCCAGTTCTGTCTTCTCTCAGTAATTTTAACCTTCAATAAACTTGAGATAATGAATTCAGAATTACTATAGCACAGAGCGGTTGCATTAGCAGATGTTTGGGGGCCTAAGTTTCTTTAGAGGATTTGCAGGTAGTGATGCTAGACTTGGATGCAGCAGGGAAGACCACTATATAAACTGCATATTGGATAGATTTTGTCAACTGTGCCAACAATAGGTAGGCTCCTAGTTGAATTGTCGTGTTGAATATGTATGTTAGTATTTGCCACAGTTGTATATCTTCAAACAAAGTTCTATAGATATTTGTTCGCAACAAATTGCATGGAAACAGTCTAGTATATCTTATTTATTGCAGTGGTCAAGCAAGTTGCCTTAATGCATACGTAATGGGTTGGACTTTCCTTGCTTTCTTTTTCAAGATGAAATGACAGAATTCTCTAAATATGGCACAGTTGATGCCATTGGCATGGGTATCTTAAATTCCTTGATCCATTCAACCTTTGGTAGAGGTTCGTAAGCATCTGTATTACATAACTGGAAAGTTCAAGAAATTGGACATCAGGTCAGCCGTGTATATCTTTGAGCATCTTCAAACGTGCCCTCGTTTTAACGGATCTGAGCCTTTGTTATAAGGTATTTCATGGCTGGACTGAAAATACCTAGACAAAACAAATCGGACACCAATCTTAGGGTTATCTTGTTTTACAGCCAGATTATAAGATGTGCAATGTGCAGTGCTTATTTAAAAGCTTGAAGAACTTAGAAGATCCAGATGTGCAGCACTTAATCAAGAGCTTGAAGAATTTAGAATTAGAAGATGGATCTAGAACTTTCCTGAATGAAAATTTCATCATGAGATTCATTATTTGATTCTCAAACTTTGAATGCAGCCTTATATACACCAAGATGGATTAATGGTTTGTAATTTCTTCTACAGTAATCATACAAATTGTAGAGTAAATTATTTGTTTCCGGTATGAATAATAATTGTAGGAAGCTTCCGACTGAAAGTTGTAGATTCCGAATGCCTTTAAATGTATTACGAATTTTTCCTATTAAGAAAAAAAAGTTTCCCCAACTGGCTCGCATAGTTTGTCGCCATTTAGCCCAATTACAAATAAACGTGTAGTTGATTTAACAGTTTGCCCTGTCGCTGATTTACCCCCCTGCCATAGGTAAAAAGTGACCTCCGCAATAAAAGGGAGACCCCACTTCGTCGATTCCTCAAAAATTGAACAAAATAGGGCGGTGGAGTTCTGAAGAATGACATATGGCGATGGCTATGTCCGCCTAATCTGATGGTATTTCCAGACTTTGTCTTCTGTTGGCTTCTTCTATCCATATATATGTGTTGCATTGTTCTTCAATTCGTCTGGTCCGTTCCAGGTTTTGGCTTATTGTTGTCATTGGCCGATTTGGTGTAACTTTTACCAGCAAGGAAAAGAAGTGCGCTTTCATGTAAAGTTACTGCCTTCAATCTTTAGGGTTTATATTGTTGAAGCTTTCGGGCGTATCTACTTCTTCAATGCAGGATAATTCGACGTGCCCAATATTTCCCTTGAAGGTTTAGAGTTTATGGTAAAGATCTTATAATCCGAGTGTTGTTTTAAGAGATGCTTCTTCTCATTTCATAAAGGTATTCTGCTCATTTCATACAGGTATTTACAGGTATTGTAGAGCTTGCAAAGGCAGATCTTTAGGATGTGGGCCTTTTATCTTTTCTGAAAATGTTGCTTAAGACTCCAGTATGAAGCATCCGGTCCTATAATTCTTCACATTATTAGTACCACCTCCATTATGCAGAGGTATAACTCTTTTAGTTTGTTGTTCCATGGAAGTCTCTTCCATTCAATGCTGCATACCAGCAGCCTTACCATTACCTTACCATTAGCTGATTGTCTATTACATCACACATGGAACATGTGTGACACAATGGCAGGATGAGGGAATTATAGGTGAAAGCAGTATAAATGATCAAGTGATTAATGATGATGCTGGATTGCATGTCAGATGGGCTGTGAGTGGACTCTCATCGCCTGCCTGCTAGATGTTGTAAAAGCATGTCCAGAATTGTGTAGACGGTCATATTCTTTATGTTTGTGCTATCTTAATGTGTTATGGTTTTCATAACAGGCACATGAGTGCTGCTCCAAAATTCATTGTCACAATGCGTATTTCCATACACGGTACCTGCCCCAATTTTTTAATGTTTCTTGTTCACTTTTAAGAATGTATCGGCACCCCATATGTATACTTTATGTATAGTTCTAGTTTTAGAATATACTGCCTACGAAAAAGATAGCTAAAGCATATTCTTCTATGGGTTGTTTTGGATTTCTTCATCCTCCATCTCAATTAGTTTCCTAGAACATAACAGGTAGAGGAGATCTCAATTAGTTCCCTAGAACATAATAGGTAGAGGAGGTACATGGGGTACTTTGTCCCATCTGTAAGTGTTTTGTCTCTGATAGAGCAATTTGTTTATTTCAGAATGCAGTAAAGATGACGAATGAATGTCCAAAAGGGGTATGGGCTAACATGAGGTGTTCATATAATCTTGATTCCCTTTCAAGTGAAGACTTCTTTGAGAGCTCCGGGCAACCAGAAGTGCTCAAGAATCTCCTGTTTGGGCTATGTTTCTTTCATGCTGTTGTTCAGGATGCTGTTGTTCAGGAGCTGGAACATACCTTATCGATTTGAAGACGGAGATCTGCAAATAAGGTAAAGGAAACAGTCCTTTGAGCGTTAACATTGTATGTTAATTGCTTGCTACTACTCAGCAATAATTTCGCGATCTTTATATGAAAGGGGAATCCGGCTGGTAGGAACAACTATTATAATGGTCATAAAGAAATGATTATCAAGAACTTCCCTGCTAGACATAAAACATTGAAGCAAATCTGGCATTATTCTATTTATTGTCACGCTTTCAAACCCTAAAATCCATCAACTGCAAGAGTTTATTAATGCCATCCGTGGGACTCAAACCCACGACCACTTGGTTAAAGCCATGCGTTCTATTTATGGTATGAACCAAGTTATCTCCAACGTATTCAACATAGCTCTGAGCTTTCTGGCATGATGTGGTCTAGAAGTTGGTTGCCTAACTGGGATTCTCCAGGGTTCGATCCCCTGGGTAGGCATGAACTTTGTTATATTCTTCAGTTGTAAAGAAAATTTACGAAACTTGCATTTTTCTTCAGTCTTCTTTGCTGACTTGTGTTTTGCATTTTTTGAACTGAAGCGTGCATCGTGCATCGGCTTCAATGACCATTTATCTCTTGGAGCTTTAAAATATGTAACATAAGAATGCAACTATTAAGGATGTGTCATGTATTTCGTGCAAATTTAGCTGAAGAATTTATCACATAGCTGAGGAATTTATTCATGCGAATTTAGCTGAGGAATTTATCAATCTTGGACATTAATAGTGGATCCAAATTGCAAAGGTTAGTGGACATTTATGCTTTTTGCAAGTCAATAATATATAGAGAATGGTTGTAGCAGGCAATTTGATGGGTTCACTCTATTTTGAGTGCTGGAGGCTTTGTTATGCTCAACTACTTGCAATTTAGGGGTTTGGATGTGGTTGGGTCTTGGATGTGGCAAAAGGATCAAGCTTTTCTTCTGAGATATTCGAGACTGGGCAAGCCAGAGAATATTAGAAGAAAGCAAATAAGCCTGTTGTTTCTTGTTTGTCCTTCTTGAGCGGCAGTCTGGTTGAGGCACATGCCGTTACCAAACAGTTTTTCTGATTATGAAGTAATTTTTTGGAGGAATAAGAGGCCGAGCCTGTTTTCGTTGATAAGAGATTGATTGCAGGTTGAAGGTAGTCCTATCCTAACAGTTCGATGCCTTTCTCTTGCATTGTGTAAACTTTTAGTGCCAGGAAGCCTTTCTCATGTTGAATAGTTCCTGCATTTTGAGTAGTCAAATTCTTCAAATGCTTCACAATGGCGTACATATTGTTCCCTATTGCAGTCAATTGCATTTTGTTAAATAATTTGGCTATGATTAGCTGACCATGCCCAATTGCCACATACCTCTAATGCAATGTCTAATACAGGGTTAATGTCCATTTGATGCATCTTCTTCTAACATTCTAGAGCAAGGATTGCATCCCATAAATATACATCACGATTTCCGAAGGTTTTCTTCCACCCCACATTTAGCATACATGTCAACGAGGCCACTTCCAATATTTTGTGATCAAAGTCCACTCTCTCTAACCTCGATAGAAATAAGTATTCTTTTCTCTCTGGCCTCTGGACTGCAAAGCACTCGGTAAAGTGACCTGTGAACGTTTGTGAAGCAATCCTGACAAAACTGTTTCTCTCTTTATCCCCTTCATATGCAGCATCCTAAACATCCTAATTGGCAAGCTGCCAAGATATTTCTTCATTATCTTTGAGGGAACGAAAACAAAAGTCATTCATCATATCTGTACATCTCCTAAATTTCTTCTATTTGCAGATCTATATTATGCAACCAGTGATGTAGAGTATAGGAAGTCGCTTGTAGGATTTCCATCTTTAATGTAAGGTTGATAGATGAATTCGTACGTCGGAGCTGATTTTATCATTGATTTACCTGCCGACATGAACCTGGAGAATCATATTGTTCATGATGGTTGGGAGTTGCAGTGAGACTTAATGGGGGATGGCTAAATTGATGAATGGGTTAGCTTCTGTATTTCGTAAGTTTGACACTAGTGCTATTTTTTTTTTTGTTTATTTTTTAATGGTTTTTTTTATAGAATTTGATAATGAGGGGTTCGTTACCTATAAATGACATGATCTATTTTGCAGAACAGGGTTCCAATATGAAGAACACTTGGTAAAGATTATACTACACAATGTCTTTGGATCTTACCGGGCGTCTGTTGCATTGATTGTTTGGTTGGAGAGCTTTGTTGCTTAGAATTTGAGCTGCCTTGGCTTTCCTATTTTCAATGTGTTGGAGGCTTTTTTGGTATGGAATTGCGCGCACATGGAATGCTCCTCAAATGATCAAACGTTCTACTAGACCCTGAATACAGTGGATCATGCACACTGCAGTAGCCTGGCATGGCTACCTTGAGTTATATGTCTGCTCATTGTGCATCTCCATTGATTCTGAAAGAAATGAGTAGGGTCAGCTTCTTGAACTAATAGAGCATTTCACAAATGAAGAGGAAATGAAAGAGAGCGAAAGAATCCTACTAGAACTTAAGCATCTTGCTCGTGTTGGGGATATTGAAGACTATCAGATATGTCTAGAAAGAGCAAAAGCCTTGAAATTGGGAAAAGCAGTTGTGGAAGTGGAAGCAAGCCTCATATTACATAGCGAGGAGGTTTCTGCATGGTTGACGAAGGCTATCCAAGGATGGGAAGCAGGAAAATGGGAAATTGACAGGTACATAAGTGAAGCAGGAAGACTTGGGCTGGTGCAACTTGTGCAGAATATAGAAGCAGCCATAGCTGCAAGAGAAATGGAAATCAGAGGTCGCCTGCAAGTTTCTCTAAATGAAGGTTTGTCTACCTCTTTTCAGCAATGGCTGCAGGAGGCCAAGAAAATGGGCATGAAAGAAACAGCTGCGCAGTTTTATGTATCTTTTGAAGAGAAGATTAAAAACTTAAGAGCAGTTTTGCTGGAGGCTGCTAAACATGGGGAGAGACAGGTCTACCTTGCTCTCTGTAGGAAAGCTTATAGATTTGGCTTGGCTAAGGATGTACGGATTGCCTGCAATGTAGTCAGGGAAAGAGTATTTCACCTCTTGCGAAATGCCAGTAGGTTTGGTACAGCTGCATCAAATCAGTGGGGGATTTTGGAAAATGAAAGAAGGCGGCTTGGCATAGGTTTAAAAACATTAAAGTATTTCAGAGCGAAACTTCAGACAAAAAACAACCTTTCCTCCATTGGGAGGGACGATTTAGATTGTTGTAGCAATATAGAAGAGCCTGCACTGACGTACGAAAATGACGAGCATACAGTTCTTCAAGGAGAAGGATTATCAAATGGTTCAGTAATGCCTATTATAAATGATGAGAACTGTGAGCTACCCTTATATTCAGTTATGCAGAACTGGGAACAGATAGAGTTCATCAGGAAAAGGTGGTATCAGTATGTTATCATGCAAGATAATATCAACTTAACGTTCAAGACACTAAAGAGCCTGACGGACATGGGCAACCAAGGCATCCCTGTTGACAATGGATGTGAAGATTTTCAGATAGAAGATACCTACGATGAAATAACTCCAACAGAAGATGGAAAGTTAGCCGGTAGATGTATTGAAACATATGAGGATGAACTAGAAAGTGGAATTGAAGGTGATCTGAAACAAGACATAGACCCTGGAATGTGGGTACACATGCAGATTCCACAAGCTTGTTTTATGAAAGAAGTTGAGATGGTTACATCCATTCCTCTTGTTCTTACCAGTGTGCTGATTGAGAGGAGAAATAGCTGCAGTAAAAGTGAACTACGGTGGCTAACAAACATCAACCTGAATAATGAAGATCTTTCTTCTTTAGGGGAAGGAATTCTTTTGCAGTGGTGCCCAAGAGTAAAAATCTTTAGTGCAGCTATGAATAGGCTTACAACCTTAGAAGGAGCATTTCATGGCTGTGAAAGTAGTTTAGAGCAGATATCAATTAAAAACAATTTTCTTCATGATTTATCAGGCATGGAGAGACTGTACAGACTAGAAGTTCTTCATTTAGAAGGGAACTCTATAGCTCATTTAGCAACAAAATTGTACATAGTAAGGAACTCTAGACGTTCTGGTTCTGGAACACGAATGAACAACCAATGCCCCAATGTGCATGAATATTTAAACCCTTTGCCAGTTAATTGCTGGCCAAAGCTCAAGGAATTGAGATTAGGATCAAACAGGCTTATGAAAGTTCCATTGCTAGGTGCTTTGTGTCCAAATCTTCGAATACTAGACTTGGGATCAAATTATCTTGTCAGTTTGGGTGACCAAAATGGAAGTGCTCTAATGGGCTTAAAACATCTTAGGATTTTGGATGTTGGTCAGAACAGACTTAAAGGGAGGACACTATGGGAGGCATTAAAAAATTGCCCACTACTCATATCATTGGTAGCATCAAGAAATAGGATAACAGAACTTCCTACTCATGCGGGAAGTGTTCTTCTTCAAGAATTATGGCTCAATGGAAATGCCATTAGACGGTTGTCAAGTTCTGCATGGATGCCAAATCTTCGTAGGCTCTACCTTCAAGACAATTCCATCGATACATTGGAGCCATTATGGGGTTGTCCAGGCTTAGAGGTAGGTGGTTTCCGTTTCATATGATTCTCTATAAAATTAGTGGTCTGTGGCATGTGATGTACTAAATCGCTGTTGTTTATGCTTTGTTTCTACAGGTGCTTGATCTTTCTTTTAATTCTATCTCAGAAACATCCCAGTTATGTCAATTGGCTGCTTTATTCCATCTACGTTCACTTCAGCTGAATGATAATCCGGTGTCTGATGAGATAGATTATATTGACAAAGTATTAGAGGCCGTCCCATGGCTTATTGAGCTTGATAATGAACCCATTCTAGAAGATTGTAAAAGTAGAGTAGTTAAAACCATTTTCTTAAAAGTGATGAGGAAGGTAGGGACTATATATTTACTGGAGAAAGCTTCAAAGGGTGAAATATCAATTTCAGACCTTAAAAATCCTACCGAGATGCAAAAAATTGTTATAAGCTGTGAAGACCATCAGAGGTTTCCAGAGCTCCGAAAGTTCACTATTCAGCCTGCAGGTTTAACGGCAAGGTCATGCAAAACAAGTCAGTATACCAAAAAGCATGCAATTCCAATAAGAAAGTTTATGGCGGGTCTGACAGATGAAACGACCATGTGGGCAGCTTTACTGGAAATTTCGTTGATGGGAAGGACAAATGCTGCACTACGGCAGATGCTGAGTGATAACATACAACTCAATAGCAATAAAGGCCTTGTTCTATCATCAAATTTTGAAGCAAAGGCCAGAGTTTTCAGTCTTCAAGAAGTGTGTTTATCGCAGAGGGAAAACCTTATTTTTGCAAGTAAAGGACAACCATTTGGAAGAGAAGATCATGAGGTCGAGGAAGATGATGGGGACTTTGAAACTTGCTTTAACAATTTTGATATAGGTGAGGAAGTGGGCATCAGGATTCAGTTTGATGCTTCCATTGCCTCTGAAGTGCTTTATTGAACATTTAGAATTTGATAGGCACAACACAACTAGTGATGCAGATTTGGAAGACCTTGATATTTTGATACAGCATATTGATGACTCAAATATCAGGATTCAGTTTGATGCTTCCATTGCCTCTGAAGAAGCCAAGATACTGGTGGCTGTGTGCAAAATACAGTCATTTTGGAGACGCGTAAAGCTGAGAAGGCAGACAGAGATGCAATATGGGAAAGCACTAAAAATCCAAAGTGTTTGGAGGGGTTATGCAGTAAGGTCTAAGTTGAAGCAGGCAATTTTGAAGTCAAGATATACAGATTGGGAAGACTTGGACTATATTCCTGTCAGCGAAGCTGACTATGGAATTCAAGGCTCTGCTTTTGAAATGGATTTCAAGGTCATACAAGCAAATATGCCCTACTCCATGTTGTTTATATTGATTATTGCCAGTGCCTTTATTAACTTCACGCTTTATAGGATTACCTGTTTGGAACTGAAATTGAAAATCTACATTCAGCTGTGGTCAGTGGGTTGCCATTTGATCAAAGAACCGAGGATGTTTCCATTCCTGGCCCAAAGAAAAACATATGGACCATGTCAAGCAATTTTGATATAATGGTATTGCTGCCTGCTACTCTCATGTATACTTGAGTTTACATGGTTGCTGAAATTCCTATGGCACAATTTTTGGATTCTTTAAAATATTACGAATATTATTGATGAAAGTAGAAATTTAGGTTTTTATCATTCTACCCTTTCCCATTGCTTGCAGGAATTTCTATGTGGATCTGAAATTAACGATCTATGCTCTAGCGTAGCGAGTCCGATGCCATGTGACACCATTTCTACCTCCAGCATAGCGAGCCCGATGCCATGTGACACCGTTTCTACCTCAAGCAATGATGCTTCTGGGGCATCTTCTGATGGCTTCAAAATGATGGTATTCTTAAGATTCTAGAATAATTAACCTAGAGAGTTAGAGAGTGTACATAAAAGCCGGAGTAACCTATCTAGAAATTGCCTTCTTTCCTAAGAAAGCCTACCCCGATGTTTTAGTATTGGGGGAGCCAAATTTTGCATGTTAAATGAAAATGTCGAGAAGCTGGATTTATGTTGTTTTCAATATTTTTGCCAGTGTCATAAATAATCAATACTTGCTCACTGCAGCATGACAATCAACCGGAGGGAGTCACTAGGAAGACTCACATGGAAGAAATAGCAAAGGATTGGTAATTATTATTTTCCTGCTTTTAGGGTTTATAATCTCTATGAGCACGATATGTTGTGCTTTTGAACCTTTCCTTTTGCGGTCTATTGTGAGTTGAAATAGGGGTTGGCTTGCTAGCATGAAAGCACTTAAGAGTGGACCTGCAAATATATTGTCTCGTACAATGGTTTTAACTTCGCCTTTATTGATCTAGCTGTCATTGATTACCATAGTTGATTGGAGTATTAGGAATGGTCTTGTTGAAGTACAGGTAGTGGCAAGCTTTTAGAAGACAAAGAAAGGATACACGCTTATGCAACTTTGACCTTAATTATTTTTCTAGAGCAACATGCGTGAATGGCTATATTTATTTGATAATTGTTAACAAGATAATATTGTTGTAGGGGTTTCAAGGATAAGAAAACTGTTCGACAATTTCTCAAAGCTCGTGAGAGGATTAAAGGAGGAACAAAATTTACAACAGGGGGTATAATACTCTAACTAAGATGCTACTATTATAAGGCGGTAAATTCCCTTAATGTTTTTATAAGTTTCTAATGAATTTAACAGGGTCAAATGGTGTGCGAACGAAACTCAAGAGTACGAGGCATAAAGTTAGTAATGCTTCAATTTGTGAGAACGATGGTTGTGAGAACAAAGGAAAGACTGAAGTCACTACGAATGAGGTTACAAAGCAAAGACAATTTGCTATTACACGAGCATTACACAAGCCAAACATTGTGGACTTCAGTCATTTGTAGACTACCTTTTTTGCATCGTGTACGTAACACACCTGCCTCCTGGGGTTGACGGACTGTATAATTCAATGTGTATATGTATATAAGTGTGTATTTAACATTCTCTGTAGTATTTGTATAATTCTTGTATATTAAGACATCGGTCCTGGATGGGAAGTTTTGCCACGTGTATAACAATTGTAATGATCTTACTCAATTCAATTCAATTCAATTTCAATCAACAAAATACTTTGTGAAGAGGCTTTTAAAAAACTATTGTTTATATGGTATTACCACTAGTTAGCCTAGTTGCTGGTTATGTGGTGTATTGATGTTTCCTTCTATTGGTCTAGTGGTAACACACTAGTTCCTTAGCAATGTGGTCTCGAGTTCGAGACCGCCCAGAATCGCACTCGATACTGTTGGGGGTCAAACCCTAACAGACGCAATGTAAGGTGGTTGGGGGCAGGGCCCAATCGAGCAATGTAGTGTGGTGTGTGGTGGTGGTTGGGGGCAGGGCCCAATCGAGCAATGTAGTGTGGTGTGTGGTCACTTGTCTAGTTGGATGCTGCCTAGTGGCGTGACGTTAAAATACTATCTATCTATCTATCTTCTATTTCTAGAAAGGAATAGTAAGTGAAGCTCATTGAGAGCATGTGAATAGTTGTACTTACAAAAGTTTTTCTATGTATCACACATTTATTCATACTATTAGTAAAGGGTGCTTGACATTGCGTCGACTTTACTTGGGTATGGCTTTAGTTAAGTAATTTGATATGTTAAGCATTGCCGGGCTAGGCTTGTTTAGTTAAGTAGAGCTTTAGTTAAATATTTTGACATGATATGGTTTTGGTTTGTGTGTCTTCACACTAGGATACACAATTGATTGCTATACCTATTGTATGTGATATGTGCATGGCTGATTAATTACTCTACAACATGAAGTGTTTACAAATAGAATATCCAAGTAGACCTGTGGATTAGTTAGTAATTTGTCCTATGTACTTGCTTTCAAACAAACATGATTTTGGCATGGTTGATTTATTATTCTACAACATGAAGTGTTTACAAATAGAGTATCCAGATAGACCTGTAGATTAGTTAGTCATTTGTCGTGTAGATTAGTTAGTCATTTGTCCTATGTACTGCTTTCAAACAAACATAAGTTTGGCATGCTAAAGCATCAATCACATATGGTGCTTAAAATAGATAGATAGATCAATATCTATAGTATTTTTATGTCATGCCACATTGGCAACATTCATGCGAACAGTTTGACAGACCCCTAGAGACTTGAACATAAGATCTTTTAGTTGCTACCCCAATGGACTATCCACAAAGTTGTCTCAGTATGCACTTTTCTAAATGTTTCTAAAGCACTATGTAAGCAACAATGAGACCGGCCCATAAAAGAGTATTATGACTATCTAGAGCACCATATATGAGCAGCAATGCGGATGACATCTAAGAGAGTATCGCGACCATGCCACATAACCATATCCTAGTAGCTAATTCTCTCTCTCTCTCTCTCTCTCTCTCTAGATAAGAGAATGGAATTTGTGTCAGAGCAGGAAGAAATAGAGCATAAAGCTGAAACTCTGGATGAGAAGATCTCTTCAATCCTTGAATGCCATGAACGGAAGAACAATTTGCGCTTTGTTGGCATTGCAGAGGAAGAGGCGGAGAATACACAGGAGGTTGTAGAGGAGTTTCTGAGAGATAAACTAGAAATTCAGCCTACAATTGTACGAAGATTTAACAAAGGAAACAAAGATGGTTTTATAAACTAGAAATACAAAAATTTAGAGACGCCGTGGAATTAGCAAGAAGAAGGCATATTGGAGAAAGGGAAAGTGATCGTTGATCAATAGGGATTAGAGGCCTTCGGGTTTGGGGTATGGAATGTAAACAAATTGAATGATACTAAAGCACGGTATGACTCCTATTTTGGACTTAATTGGATGCTATTTGTTTTGTAGAAACGCATGAGCATGAGGAATGTGGTCCGGAATTAAGCGGGTTCCAAAATCGTTATCGTCCCCTCTGGAATCCTAGGTTTGGAAATGGACCAAAAGGTAATGGGGGATTGCATGTTACATCTGAAAGGAGTATAGTTCTTTCTTTGAAAGAAGTGAAAAAGGATCCACATAACCAATATATTTGGTTTGAAATGCAAAAGCATGATACTAAAAGTATATTGTTGCTTGTTATTTTGCTCCTTTAGACAAAAAAGCATACAAAAAGCTGATTTGGATAGTCTTCGACCCATTTTATCATCTTGAGCAGGACATTATACACTATCTTTCTTTGGTTACGTGTTGTTAGCGAGGGAGATTTTAATGCAAGGACAACAAATTCCCAAGCAAACATCATTGGGGAGAAGGGCGATGTCTTATGGTTCAATGAATTAGATGAGACGGAGATGGAAGAATTAGGTGGAGCCGCTCTTCCAAAGACAATGCTCTGGTGACCTCTATGGGTAAGTCATTGCTAGCTTTGTGCACAAGTTTTGATTTCATATGTAATGGTTTGAAGAGATTTAGGGGCACGGATATGCTTACCACAAAGGCAAAAGTGTCGTTGATTATCCGATTGGTGATGAGAATGCTATTGCTAGCATAAGGCACTTTATAATAGGGGAAGGTAGGGCTGAATCGGACCATAACCCTCTTTATTTTTCTATTGCGACCCATAAAGAGATACTTCCAAAGAAACAGGATCCATCCGCATCACATGGTTATCTAGTAAATATAAAAAACAGAGAAGTTTAGAAAGTCGATAGAAGAAAACCACTCTAGAGGAACATGATGAGGCATCGGATGAGTGCGGACATTACTAGAGCTCTAGTGTGCTGCCCGATCATGCTTTCATTCTAACAGAGCGACAAAAGGCTTAAGGTGCAATTCTTGGTTTGACATGGATTGCAAGTTGGCACGCCAAAGATTTGTCTTGGCATCGAGGAAGCAAATAAGAAAGAATTGTTATTGGAGTACAAAATTGACCAAGAAGAAAAAAAGAGGGCATATATCAAAGACAAATGGATGTATTTATTTAAAAGGGATTGGGTTGTCGATCCTAAACGTTTTGGAATAGGTTGAAAGTAAAGAAATGTCGGAAAATGCATTGTCATGTGATACGCTGTTGTTGCTCATATGCGTAAGCTCTATCATAAGGTTGACATCTGAGGGGCAAACACCATTTCGGCTTGGGATACGAGATATCTTCACTACGGATGATATATCTTTGTGGCATTAAGAGACTGGCTAATAATAAAGCCGATAGTTTGGGGTTGGTTGCTGAATTGGTTAAATGGGCTGGTGACACAATTATAGAGTATATCGCAAGGTATGTTCAATAAGGTGATGAGGCGGGGTTTCCATCGAGAATGGCAATGTAGCGTGAGTGGTGCCGGTGCTTAAGGGAGGAGATGTAGCCGATCCAGAATAATTATCGGACAATTATGGTAAAACAACTTATGGGCTAAGTTATTTGCTACCATTGTTGAGGGAAAGGCTGAGTGCTTGACCTGGCGTGAGAGCCAAAGGGGCGAGGCAAAGGCTTTAGGCCTCAATATTCCACGATAGACCAGCCGGTAACCTTTGGCGGGCTATCGTGGAGAATGTGAAAGGAAAGAAAAAACCGTTGTTTATGGCATTTGTAGACTACACTAAGGCATTTGATTGCCTCATGAAAAATTATGGGACCCGAATGGATGCTTTGAATGTTCGCTTGAGCTAAAACGACCCACTTCGGAGATTATATGAAAAAAAGTTTTAGTAGAGCTCTCAAGACCTTGGTCCGATATTTGCAAACAACGTTATAATCGTAATATTGGGGTGAAACAAGGATGCCCTCTTTCCCCGACGCTCTTCTTGGTATCTTTATAGATGAACTTCGAAGATTGGATTTTGTATAATGGCGGTCCGGGAGCAATTCTAGCTGAGCATGTGGTATCCTTATTCTTCAGATGTGAGATGATGTAGTCCTCATTGCAAGGACGGCAGGGTTGGATAAACACACGGAAATTCTAGCTACATTTTGTGATAGAACTGGTAAAAGGAGGTAAATATCTCCAAGACTAAAGTTATGGTAGTAAGCGCAGCTTGCTAAGCATGTATTTTTGTTATAAAGGGCCGGCAAAGGGAGACGGTGACCTCTTTCAAATATTTAGGGATCATTTTTGAAAACAATTATGAGGTGGAACCAATGTGTTGAGCAAAGGTGCAAACAATGGATTAAAAGCCTTGTGTGCACTCGGAGACAATGCGAGAAGGAGTTACTTATGGAATTGGTCCATGAAAAGATGCTCTTCAAGACTTTGGTCCAAACCGGTAGTCCCGGTATGGATGTGAGGTTTTGGTCCGAAGTCTTCCAAACTAATTGTGGCTAGCAATTGAGAAATTGCAAAAAGATTCCTATATTCTGAACTAGGTGTCAAAATGCGGACACCATATGCTATGATGTTGGCGTAAGGAGGTTGCTCCCTTTGGAAGGGGAAGCCATAGTGCATTTGGCGGCATATGTTGCCAAAGTTCATCGAGATGGAAGATGACACCACATATTGCTATGCATGCTAGCAAGGACAAGGGATGGTATCATGATGCAGAGAGTCGGTTAAAAAGTGGAACATGAACTTGGATGAAACTGTGGTAGAAAGAGGATATACGTAAGTTAGTAAAGAAACGGGTATACGAAAAGTTATGGAGGACTCAGGAGACTAAGATGTTGTTCTACCGCCACATCACTAAACCAAGACTTATAGAAGCCAAGTATCTATCTGATGGCGTCTCCTTGCATTTTAGGCATGTGATGGCTCGCGTGAGACTTAGCTCGCATTATCTGAAGATAGAGACTGGGAGATGGCACAGGATACCTCGAGACAAACGCATATGTGAGTTTTGTGAAAAGGACACATAGAGGATGAACTTCACACCTTGCTTTGTTGCTTTCGGCATATGATGATATCGAGATACAACCACGGGATACAAGGCTAAGACATTGCTAGAACTTTTTGAGCTCCCAACCTTGAAAACTTGTCATTTTATATTTGACGTACTCCATGTTAGAGAGAAGTTCTTTAAGGTCGATAATAATAATTTTGTTGATGATATTACCTCAGAGAGTGAGAGTAGCGCCTATACCGATGATATCGGTGGCATTTTTTGATATGTATCATTTTATATTTGACGTACTCCATGTTAGAGAGAAGTTCTTTAAGGTCGATAATAATAATTTTGTTGATGATATTACCTCAGAGAGTGAGAGTAGCGCCTATACCGATGATATCGGTGGCATTTTTTGATATGTAATCTGTTCGTCTTATAGACCTGATAGGTCTCAACGGACGTAATAAACACTTCACTGGGGCAACATCGGAATCAGGGTCAGACTCAGATGTCGATGTGCAGGCCGACTCTATGCATGCCGACTGACAAAAACAAAGCAAAGGGGACCACATCTAAGACCATTCTCGTTGGTGTGGCATCCAAAAAAACTAAAGGGGCAACATCGGAATCAGGGTCAGACTCAGATGTTGCCGCTAAATACTGCTGCTATGGATGCTGCTAGTGTTGCCGCTAGTGCTGCCATAACACAATCCTGCTCTATCCAACAGAACAAAGATTTTCAGAAGGAGCTGCTGGCTGCCATGGCGGATAACATGAAGAATATGCTGATGGACTTCAAGAAAGAATTTGTGAAGGAATTCATGAAGCTCGGTGATGCAAGACATGCTTAAAGAGGTACGGAATTCTTTAGCTAATGATTTTCAATTAGCATTAGAAGAGATTAAACAGGAAAATGCTCTGGCCATAAAGGGAATTGAAAGCAGAATTAGCTGCAGTAAGAGCAGAAATACAAACCGGAAGTACAGCAACAGTCAATTGAGAATGAGAATGACATGGCAGCAATAGCAGAGATCAGCAATCTTAGAGATATGTTTGATAAATTATGTGGAAATACAGAAAGGAAGCAGAGACGCTGAATCTTCGTATTGTTGGACTGCCGGAACAGGAGAAAGAAAATACCAAAGAGTTAGTGAGAATTTTTCTTACCAATGACATGTTAGTGCCTAAACAGATAAATTATGTGCATTCAGGATTGGCGGAAAGAGATAAAGGCTCGCCATATTCTCACAAAGTTTGGCAAATCGTGATACAAGATTCCAAGTTCGAAAAATAAGCATAATCTGAAAGGGAAGTTCATATGGGTTAATGAGGACTTGACAAAGGAACAGATGCATGAGAAAAACAGGAAATTCAGAAATTCAAAGAAGCAAAAGCAGAAGAATCAAACAGTTAAATGGGTAAAGGGAAAGTAGTAATCACTGAATAGGGAAATGCGGGAGGTCTCGCATAATCATATGGAACATTAATAGATTGACAATGGAAAAAGTAGTCACGATGCAGGATATATTGATTGTGATGTGGATATGATATGCTTTATGGAGACCAAAGAAACATGAGTTATATGCGCTACCTATGATACAGGATTTGAGTTAATTTTGTACAGTAAGAAGTAACAGATTTGGAACAACAGATAACGGAAACGGTGGGCTGGCATGTTATGTAAGACAAAGATACACAGAACTGGTGACAGGTGCATTAAACAGGATAAAAATGGGCAAATATGTGGTTGAAGATAAACGGTTTACAAAGAGAATACTATTTAGCCATTTGTTACTTTTGCTCCAAGACATCAAAAGTATACAAGGAAACAGATGCCTCACAGGATGATCTTTTTTGGAATTGAACAGGACATAATGTATTTTCAAAAGAAAGGGGAAGTAATTTTAGCTGGGAGACTTTAATGGCAGGACAAAAGTGATAGACAAGAGCAATCACATCGGACATACATGACGTAGAAATACGGTTGAAGTCGCCATGGATAAGGATAGGCGTCTCTAATGAGTGCTGGAATAGACAATCCTTGGGATGCCATTTTAAAATGGTAGGTTCTTTGACACTTTTCTTTATTAGTGCTAACATGATGATATATATTGGTTGGATGATAAAGTTCACACAGGATGGGAGGAGGAACTATCACTTCCCTCTCTGTGAAAGCCGGAATATATTATTAACCATGTGAGGTCAAAGCGGGGCTACTTAAATGTCTCCCACTTTCATTTTGGTTGTTCGGTGGTCATGAGGGCTGGTTACATGAGTGATTGCCAGGAGACAGAGATATTATGGCTATAATTAGGATACTACAATGTATGTCGATGAGTAGTTTATTTTGCCGATCCGTAACACATGCGAAAACATTTAGATGGGCCCGCTTCGTGATACCACGGGAATGCAAGTGAACTTGGATAAGACAAATATCATGACAAGGGGCACCTTAAACATGAATTATTTCAATATAAGGGAGCTCTGAGGTGAATACCGTGATTCCTATAAATACTTGGGGTTGATTTTCCAGGGAACCATAGATGGAACATGTGCATACAGCAGAGAATCGATGGAGTTATAAGGCTCTTTTATGCTATGCAGAGCCTATGCCGAAGCACATTTATGGTCTTGGTCACTTAAGCGTAAACTTTTGTGTCACTAGTATACAGTGTGGCATTATATGGCAGTGAGATATGGGGGGCCTAGCCTCTCCACGGGGATTATGGGATGATTTAGAGCAAATTCTAAAGAAATTCATACGCCTTGAGATAGGGGGGTAAAAGCTCGGACTCCATATCAAATGATGTTAACTGAATGTGGGGCTTATGCCTTTAGAAGGAGAAGGGTTAATGGGATGCATTAGATACCGAAAAAAGTGGATACCATGGATGTTAAGACTCCCTCACAAGGCCCTTTGGTTAGCAAGGATAAAGGATGGTTTCAAGATGTTGTAGATGGCTAAGGAAATGGGATATTAATTTGTTGTTAAGCATTCTTGGTAGGCAATAACTTGAGACAATGGGTTTTAGTTAGGTATTACAAGAAGATGTGGTCTCAACCTAAAACAAAATGATTCTATATTGCAAAGCATGAATCCTAGTTTGGGAATAGCCAAGTACCTACATGAGAATATCTCTATAAAGAAAAAGGTTTGCAAATAGAATATCAAAGTAGGCAGCCCATCATTTGGGAGTGGAAATTTGTAGATGGGGACATGTTTTCAAACAAGGATGAGAGAGCATGGTTGATTTATTATTCTGGGGAAGTGAACAAATAGAAGATGAATAGAACATAGATTGTTAGTCATTTGTCGTGTATCAATTAGTTAGTCATTTGTCCTGTCAATACCTTCTTTTCAAACAACATGAGTTTGGCATGCTAAAGCATTAATCACATATGGTGCTTAAAATAGATAGATAGATCAATATCTATAGTATTATTTTTATGTCATGCCACATTGGCAACATTCATGAGTTTGACCCTAGAGACTTGAACATAAGATCTTTTGGGTTGCTACCCCAATGGACTATTCACACTTCTCTGGTATGCACTTTCTAAATGTTTCTCTCTCACTATGTCTCAAGATGAGACTCTCTAAAACTCTATCTAGCTCATATATCAAACAATGCGGTCTCTCTCTCTCTCTCTGACCATGCTCTCTCACAGCCATATCCTGAGTTTAATTCTCCATATATATATATCTTCTCTTATAGTATTATATATCTCTCTATCTATCTCATATATATCTCCAATCTCTCTCTCAAGAATCTCTCTCTCTCTCTCTCTCTCTCTCTCTCTCTCTCTCTAATGTTTAACGTCCTTCATCTCTCTAATGCTCTACCATCCTTGGTTCTGCAATGCTATACATTGTTGTTGCTCGATTTGTATTGATTTTAAGTAAGGCAAACAATACTTCTTCCTTAAATGAAGACAAAAATAAAAATCATTTAACGTCCTTCATCTCTCTAATGCTCTACCATCCTTGGTTCTGCAATGCTATACATTGTTGTTGCTCGATTTGTATTGATTTTAAGTAAGGCAAACAATACTTCTTCCTTAAATGAAGACAAAAATAAAAATCAAGCAACCAAAGTGGATAGATCAAACAATAAACAAAGTAACTTTCATGGGTGGTGTCAAGCGATTTAAAATTGCATAATTGTTTCCTGTTGATAGTTTAACAACTCCATCCATTTTTTAACATCTCGCATTACTGATTAGTTGCTAAATCAGTACAACCAAATATTTTCAATAAAGATAGCTATTGTTACATTACCATGCCATATGTTGCTTGCTCCTTGTTATATGAATCCATATATATATTTGAATATGTGGTACCAATAGTTCTTAATACACTTGCTAGAACATGAGATTATATAAAACTCACTGCCTCTAGCATAGCATATTTGGTTTGTAGCAGACCCATTGGTAATACCTTTCATTGTGGCCGAAAGGCTGTGTTATAGATTCTACATTTTGAGAGTTTAAAAGAATGCACTTGCTTTCCCAAGCTTCAAGAGATGGATAAGAATCCTGATCAACGTTTTTTAATCCTTGCAAACACTCTGGAAAAGAAGATAGTTATTCATTTTAGCATGCGGGCACCTTGGACCATATAGACTGTTACATAAAAGATGTTATTGCACTTTTTGATAGATCCACGCGGACGTTTCTACTTGAATAAATTCCATGTTATATCACAATCTCGTGTTTAAGGTATATGATTTTACTTCTAGCTATGTGTATATCTAGCTTGCCCTCGCCTATTTTTCTCACTTATGTTCTTCTTATTGTTGCTTAGATCCTTGCGTGTTAATATGTAACAGCTCTTGTGCTCAAAGTCGTATGAATATGCACCCAAACAAAAGGGGGTGTTAAAGGGGATTTTACTTACTAACATTGAAAGTGATAAATAATACATGGTTTTGTGTATCGATGGAGAAAATAGGAAAACTCTAGATACGTGTATAAGATTGTTAAAAGAAAGGGGATATACATAGGACTCTATGAAATACATGAAGGGCATATATGATTCAAATTTGAAAAATTTTATGCTTGAAAAGATGTGTTTAATTGACACACCTTCAAGTCTAAAAAATAAAGTGAAAATGGAAGTTCATCAAAGTATAGTTGGCATGTTGGCTCCTCCAAGTAAAAATATTTTTTTTTTACAAATGAACAAAAAGAAAACATCAATTTAGTTGGCATGTTGACTAAGTAATGTTTGGCTAACTATGTCCGAGTTCAAATTATTTCAAAAGGCATACTATATGAGATGAGTTGAATTGAATCAATTTGGAATAGTTAATTAAGGACATATCTATACGAGATTGATGGGGAGAGGGATGGGAGAGGGGATTTTTTTTTCAAGGCAATGCCTTCATGATATATAAGATAAAGCTTAAATTTAAAGCTTTCATGTTTAAATATATAGCATATACAATTAAACTTGATTGATCTTCACAAACTACTTGCTTTCATAATTATGCAAACAAGAGCTCCAAATTTTAACATGTTCTGCAATTGTGAAGTGGGGGAGGTATTACATATGGGTTTGCTTGGTTTAGGGCAGTATTCGTATGGCAAACTAGTATTTTGCTGATGTCAGTAAATGGGTTTTGAGTTTCCTAATGTGTTTGGAATTTTTTCTTGTTATAGCTCTATCTTTTCGTGGAAAGTAGGGTTTCTGCCGTTTGTGTGCGTGAGGGCAGGGCGACATGGCCTTGGCGGCGTTCTTCTGGCGAAGCTCATGCTGGACTGCTTGGCCATGGCGGCCTCCTTGTGGCAAAATGATAGCTGACTGCATGCCTGGCCCGAGAAGATAGTGGTGTAATTTCATTGCTTGGCCCAAAGGATGATGCTGGCGGAGTTGTTCTGGTGGATTTGTTGTTGCATGCTTCTTGCATCTTCCAGCAATTTGCAGGGCGACGAAATCATGTTGCTTGCGATTTTATTTGCAAGCGGAGTTCATGGCAGGGCATGAAGAGTGTGTGCAGGGTCACATAAGAAACCCCATCTTTTTTTTCATTGTTATAGTTTCAATTTTATGATGGCAGGGTAAATCGATGCCCTCTGTGCCAAAACCTGTAACATGGAATCGGATTTACAGGGATGGGTAAATCATTCCCAAAAATGCCTCGTGCTCTGCTGGTTTTGGTTTCACGATGGCTAGATAAATTGATGCCTTATGTTCCACAAGGGGCTTTCTGTTTCAAACTTACTTTGCATGTCTCTGAGCTATTTAAGTCTAATTTGAAGCATCGTTACTTTTTGTGCCTCTGTTTTGCAGATTCCTCTGGTATGGAGCTAATGGTAGACACAGCTTGAGTTTTTGTTGTGTTATCTAGAATGGCAGGGCATTGGTACTGCCGTCTCTTGGCAGGGGGTTCAAATCCCCAATTGTGTTTTGCTGAAGCTGCAGTATGTTGGCAGATAAATGCTGTGTGGATATCTTTGTGAAACAGATTCATGATATGCTGCCACATGTTGTGCATTGGGGATATGACATGGAATATTCTGATAATCAATGGTTGAGATTGAGCGATTATAGGATTGAGCGATTATAGGATTATGATCATAACACAAGGTTCAAACATAACTAGGTTCCAACATTCTATAAAATTGCACCTTCAAAAGCCATTAAGTTACACAATGAAACTTTCCTAACATATCTAATGTACCCTATTTTTTGTTTGAGATGTAATATTTTTTTGAGCAGCTCTCGTAGTGACACTTGGAGATGGAAGCTAAAGACTAAAAAAGACCGTGACGTCAATTTCTGGCCTTCCCTCTTCAAGCAATTTTGACGGCTCAATTGCCAGAAAAGAGAAACAGAGGCATCAGATGCAGAAATAGAGGGGTAATCAAGTTAGGATAGAAAGCTTTGCTTCGAAGTGCTCTGCACCGTAAGTGTGAGTGATCTATGCTCGGCCATAGCCAGAAGCTCGTCATCGCCATTTGAAAGCAAGGAGTTCTTGGAGTGTCGGCTGGTTGAAACACCATACTTACATGGGTTTATTTATTCACTCTATTCTTCTGTTTCCGCTTAAAACTTCCAGCTAACTTAGCACTTGCACTTACAGATTGCTTTAGATATGGGTTTGACGACGACCATAGCCAAGCTACGTGCTCCTGCCTTTTTTTAATCTTGTGGCGCTGGCGTTTTTGCTAAGCCCCAACAAAGCTCAAGCCCTACCATGTTCTGCCAAAGGGAGCCCCAAGTTACGATCACAAGGCAGGCAGCGGCGAACTATGGTTGTTGCATCCTCTGGCCATTTCAACATTGATTTCAATTCACTGTCCTCATGAAACATTTGAATCTCTCTAATTCTTTAGATTTTCTCGGATATTTTATCTCAGCTATGAATTTATTGTTTACAGGGAATGGATCTATGATGGATGGATCTATGATGCCATGGCTGTAATTAAGGCGGATTTTCCTCTCTTCTATCTGGAGGTCCCACAGCCCAGACAAAGTTGATAAGAGAAAAAATGCATTTAACAGAGGGTTTATTGGTGCCTCTTTTCAGTGGCTTGAAATGCGCAGGGGAGTGCATGTGGTTGTAACGTTTTTAATGTAAAATGTGATTACTTGTTTGTAATTTAGATTGGGCTCTAGGTCATTTGTTGCATTTAGCTTGATGTGCAAACATCTTATATTTATCCTTAAGAAACTGCTTGCGAAGCCTAGGCAAATACTGTATTTGTGTTTCTATCCTTGGTGTCCTTTGTTCTGCCCTGCGTTTTCTATCTGATACATTGGCTAAGCAACTTAATGTGGATTGATAAGCATAGTAGCAAGGCAATCAATTCTCAAACCCATCGTTTGTTTACATCAACACACTTTTGTTCTTGAATTTAATGTCATTCTGTGCTTTCTTCTCCATATTGATATTTTATTTCTCAATGGCATTGTTTGCATCTCACTGTTGGAATTGCCACTAGTCTGCAGATGTACTATGTCAATCTGCGAAAATAGGCTCAAGTATCCTGAGATTCCATAGAAAATGACATAATGTGGCCACCTTCTCTACTAGCTTTCTTAAAATTATCGAAGTTAACTATCATGTTCAGTAAGGGCCGCTAAAGCGCAATTCAAAAGTAGTTCATTAATTTAATCGTAGATCAAGTACGAATGAGTAGGATGTGACAATCTGCCTCGTGACAGACTAACACAAGGTTAATGATATGGCAGGTGATTGGATTATAGGGGACAGATATATATGCCTTTAGATAGCTTTGGCACTCATAAATCTCGAAGTGGTTGATGCTAGCCTGATATTGAGACATCCTTTTCCCAGGTTCAATCCATAGATGGTCTATTGCTAGCTTTTCAAGCAAAACCCTCGCTTGTTGCTTATCTGTTGGCCAATGCATCACGTTTCTCTTCCATCCTTGATTCGAATCCACCATGGCACGGTGAGACAAGCGGTCTGATTTTTGTTTATGAACTCGGTTATAGAAATTAATTGCTTGATACAAACCTCCAAGTTCGAGTGGGAACATGCCCACTTCTGCCAATGTTATGGCATACGGGATTTGAGATCCAATGTCTAGTTCCTCCTTCAAAAACATTTTTTGAACTGCTTCTAGTTGCTTCCATAATCGAGTAGAAATCCCGGGCCTCCAGATGGGTACACCATACAGTAAAACCGTTTGCACTAGAGTCTTAAATAGGATTTTGCCAGCATGCTATACAAGGCAGCCATTCCTCCTGATACTCTTCTTTTCATACAGTTTTTCCAGCTGTAATTGGATGCAATATCTATCCCCAAGTATTTGTAGTTGTCCACATTCTCTAGAACCTGCCCTTTGTATGTAAATTCGGCCTTTCTCTGGTTCCAAATACCATGACTTTAGATTTAGATAAATTTACACTCATTCTTTTCGCATCACAAAAGGTCTCTAGGCCGTTAAATGGTCTTGTAGAGTCTTTTGATTGCTTGTCAACAGTACCACATCGTCTGCATAAAGGAGTAATTGGATGACATACATATCTAGTCTTGTGCCTGCAAGAAATCTGGCCCTCAACCAGTCGTCCACGTCATCTATGAAAATTCCGAATAGCGTCAGAGATAACGGGCAGCCTTGGCGTACCCCAATGGTGCTCCTTGTCTGCGTCAAGATCCCAAGAGATCTTGATCAACACTTCTGCATATAGATGTGAGATAACCTCTCTAATATCCTGAGGGACATTGATTTGAATCATGCGATCATAAAGCTCTTTGCGTGGCACTGTATCAAAAGCTTTTGTGAAATCTATGAACGCGACGTACAAAGACGTATTTGGTGCTTTGGTCTTTTGTATCTTAGTTCTAAGAGTGAGCATGTGATCCAGAGCGTTATGATCACTTTTGAAACCTGCTTGACATTCAGATCGTACATCATCTTGCTCTGCACAGGCACTCAGTTTTCTTTCCAGTAAGCTATCTAAGATTTTGGCAACACACTGCCAATCAATAATTGCTTGTTACTTTTTTGTCTCCCCCGCTGTAGATTGGATGGACATGGTTAACTCTCCAGTTACATGGCAGCCCTTGCATGAGGCCCTTATTCAACAAATCTATTAAGATAGTTAACGTGCAATCGCCGCCCCATTTAAGAAGTTCCACGCATAAACCATCTGCATCATGTGCCTTATTGTTATTTATTCTTGATAAACAATCTGCCACCTCTGCTTCAGAAAATATATTAGCATTGAGAGCCATTTTTGGCATGCCATCTGCATCCTCGTTTTCATAAAAAACTTCGATTAGGTTAGCTAGGGCTTCACTGTCCAAAATAGTTTGCTCTGATCTGCCCTGCAGCGTGTTCCAAAAGCTTTTTGGATGCTTTCTAAATTGCTCAGCTAACTCTGCTTGCTTTTGTTTATAATATTTACGTTTTTTTATGCCTGATCATCTGCTTATACCATTTTGGTTTGCAAATGCACTTCTGTGGCAGCTTGCTCTTTGCCTCCTGGCGTTTTGGATCCCACCATGAATTACAAGGCTTACCTTGTCTGCGTCTTTCGAATACACCAAAAACATGCTTGGCTGCCTCAAACAAAAGGTGCTGAAATTTTTGTGCATCTTCCTTGAATTATCCTGACCATGAGGCTGTTGCAAGCTGCTCCTCTATGAGTTGCTTGTATGCAAGGTGCTGTTTGTAGCTCACCTTGAGTTTTGGATGAAAACTTGGCATCGTCATTTCTGAATTTGCTTGCAACTTAAGCACTATATGTAATGGTGTATGATCCGATTCAAGAAGTTTATCTTCCACATACAAGTCTGCAACTAGATCCTTACTTCTGGCAAGAAAATAATCTATGGTGCTGGCTCCTGCATGATTGTGGTATGTGAGCTTTCCTGACTGTTCGAACGGCATCACTCCATTGAGGATTTTCATCTGGCACATAGTGCCTAGTTCAAGTAACTTCTCACCCATATCATTAGAGATCTTGTCATCAGAAGTTCTGCTATATGCCATGTCCTCTATCTCATCTAAACAGAGGTTCGCCAAGTTATCAAACGCTTTAGCTTGTTGGCTGCCTGTGCATCCGTTAAAATCTCCTGCGATAAGTATTTCACCTTGTGAAGAATACTCCAAGATATCAGAGTATAGAGTTTCAAATGGGTTATCCTTATCCAGATTATGTCTGTTATGTATATGCGAATTTTCTGGGGCAAAATAACATTCTGCTAAAAACTACTACTCCATGTTCTCTGTTATTTTTAACCAAATGTATTGGTTATTGCTATCATGTTTCAAAATTTGGATCTCATGCCTTGAGTCTATTCTTTTATAGACCGCAACTCCTCCAAATCCACATCCCGCTCCTAGTACTTTCTCATTCCATACTTGGCCTAGAAGTTTAAAACCCATTATATCCGGTGGAAGGCGACATTGATTAGTCCATGTTTCAGTAAACAATAACAGGTCCTAATGTTCCCAAATTTTGAGAGTGGCATTTACCTTTGCCTGAGTTAGTCCATGTGCATTTCATAGACTTACTCTCAATGCCCTTGTATCCTATTTGTGCTTTCGGTTAGTGATAATTGCCTTGCCTTCCTGATCTAGGTATGCTACCAGTCTTGAATCTCTTGCTGCCTTTACTTTAACCCACTCCTTTTTCCTAATTTCGAACTGGCTAGGTGTTAGATCAATATCTAATCATACCTTTTTGCCTTTTGGTGCACTCCTGTTGTGAAGCACACGATCTCTTGCTTCTTTAATGTGGAATTTTACTAGAATAGGATGGGTATAGGAGCCTGGCTTCTCCAATCTTCTTGCTGAAACATAATTTGGATCATGAAGGTGCATGGTTCGGAGAAAAAACGTCTTACTATATCTATAATATCCTCTCCCTCAATCTCTTGAAGACCGGATATTTTTAAGTTCTTAGCCCAAATTTCTTGATCTCTTTGCTCTGAAAAGTCCTCGTCATGGTGAATTTTCATTTGTTCTTTAGTGGTTTCGGCTACCAAAGATGCTAATTTGCTTTCCAAAGCTTCAATCTGTGCTCTAAAGTCAGTTGCTGGCTTTTGTGAAGTGGAAGATAGTTCAGGCATTTTGCACTTTCAGGCTGGTGTTTTGAGCCACCAGCTCATCCAGGGTTTGCCGAATCCCTTCAACCTCTGACTTAAGCCCTAAGATTTCATTTTTTAATTTTTGCACCACTGCGAAGTTATGTGCTGAATCACCTTCATATTCAGTCGGATCCCCTGATCCTTTCTTCTTTGGGGGCATTCCCCTACAAAAAGCTCTCAGTTCACAACGGGCGTCAATGAATAGCGCCAATTTTTGGTTGAATATTAGACATATTTCAAGAAGAAATTAATGACATCTTCTGAGCTACGGCCTCTGCATAAGTTGGAAGGGCATTGCAAGGGTAAATGTATAAAGTCATTGATGTGGAGAAAAGGATATAAACAACAACCATTATGTGAATGAAAATTTAAAAAACAACAAAGTTAAATGCCTCACTAATTCAGCCAGATCGCTGTCTGAAGGTTCATCCACATCTTCGACATGCACATCACCAAGTCGACAAGCTCATCATTATTCTCTATTCCATTGAGTGACTTCACCAAGGCTACAATAATACGGCGTCTGTGGGTTTGCTGGGGTCATACCTCCAGGAGGTTATGGATTCACGGACTCAGTTGTGTCCTCTGGGATGGTATTGAACTGTCCTATATAATTGTACAGCGTGCCAGCATACTTATTACTGCTAAGGTTTTTCCCTCGAAAACCCTTCGGGGCGGGGGTTTTCTAATCCTGTCAGTAATACGCTTGCTGCTCTCTTTTTGTTTGGGTCCCACAGACCAATTGGTCTCTGTGGACGCTAAAAACCTATTCTATTCTATTCTATTCTATTCTATTCTATTCTATTATATTCTATTTCATAGTAATGTGCACCGCGAATTGCGCATGCTTCCATCATAGAACTTGTGCCCGCAAAAAGATCCAACATGAAGCTACCATTAGGATAGAAACAATGTAAGAGGAATGATAATCTCTCGTCCTGATGAAGCACATGATGCAACAAGCTACTGTTTTGATTCAGATCCTTCATAGAAAATACTTCTGCATTGAAGTACCCAAAGTCAATGCCCACTCTACTATAAACTGCAAGATAACACCAATGATGTCATACTTTTCATGACATCCTTTGTGGAGCCAAGTGGATTTGTATTTGTATTTTGGGAAGACTTTATTCCTTGATAATAGTCTTCCTTGATGCGCTCATGGAGGGCGCTTAGGGTTTCAGCCCTGCTCGTTTGCTCATAACTCGGGATTCTGGTGTCAGATTCAGGTGTTCTTGGGCTCGTTGGAAAGCTTATCGAACGAGCTTTCCGTCGGTGTATGATTTGTATGGTGTTTCCTCTGTTTTAGTCGACGGAATCCACCTGACAGTCCCGGCCCTCTTTTGGCGGTGCTAGGGTTTGGCTGCAGTTTTCTTTTGACCATAACTTATGTATCTGGTGGCAGTTTTGGGTGTGTTTGGGCTTGTTGGAAAGCTCCTTGAGCACTCCATCCAATGGTGTTTAAGTTTTCCAGAGATTGGCCTGCTGGGAAGGACGGTTCAGCTCTGAAACTTCGGCTTCTGAAACTTTGCACACAGACGAATGGCTTCCAGATAAGTTTCCTGTTTCATTTTGAATCAAGGCAATGACCAATTCTGTTAGCTTGGGGTAGCATATATTTTGATTTCAAGACATTGCATTTAGTAAAGACATTTTCTGGTATGTTAGTCACTCTAATTTGCCCTCTATTTCTCTCTGGTTGTGAGATTTCTTTAGCTCTTAAGTTTATAAAAGAGACCAAATATTTCCAAAAGAGAAAGTATGGAGTAGAGATGTATATATGATATGTATGAACGCAGATGTATAGATGTACGGATACAATCTAATAAACAGTGAAAAGGAGAAGATGGTGCAAATAGGGAGAGGCGAAGTGATGGGACAGAGAGACGGACGTCTTCGCCATCCACCAGGACAGAGTGGGGTAATTAGCCCACCGACTAGTGCCTTCTCCTAAGCTACAAATACCAAGCTATCCGGCCTTGGAGATACAACAGCCACAAAGGATGGACGAAAGGAAACGAATAAACAAGGGAACCAGGAGTAGATGGTGCAAATAGAGGGAGGCAAAGCTATGGGACAGAGAGACGGACGTCTCCGCCATACACCAGGGCAGAGTGGGAAATAGCCCACCGGCTGGTGCCTACCACTAAGCAACAGACATCAACTTCTCCTGCCCCATAAAATGCGTATACAAGTGTGGTATTTGTAGTAAAAAAGGAGACAAGTGTAGTGAAGGAGTAAATAATAGCTTACAAGTGCTCTTACATCAAGTGCTTGAGGATATGTTGCAGATTATGTGAAGACATCTATAGAATAATCAAAAACCATGTTTGGGACTCTACAAGAAGTTTTGCCAACTGCAGAATGGCCAACAAAAGTGGAACAGGGAATAGCACAATCAATTATGCTGCAGGCCTTCAAAAAGCTCGAAGATGAGGACGTTCATCTAATCAGGTTTTTTCATTTGAATTGAATAGCTAGTAACACACAAAACAAGGGAAGGGTGATACCACTATCTGCATAATCTGGATGATTGATCTTTTCATTCTTTTATCATCATTAGGTATAAATATAGATTGGCTGTTGTAGGCTATGAAATTGGATGGTTTCTTTGCACAATGCATCAGTTCTATCAACATAGTATATGCATGCTATGTATGAAATTAGGAAGTTTCTTTAGACGCTTTACACTCATATAAATCTGGACTATTAGGCAGTGACTACATAAGCTGGGAATTGTGTTAACATAGTGTAGTTAGAATATTACAAGATGGTGTATAAATGCGGACCTTTGGACACGTGATGTTATGTTGACAGTAATTACTACACATTCATAGCTCCGGATTGGAACTCTAATCAATACTAATCAGTTTAGTTTAGAGTTTTTGCAGCCTAACAATAATGGCGTGGGAAAAAGCCAAAATCCAGAATGACGGAAAACGGATCTGATAATAATACTGTGCATTAGTGAGCCCATTACTATTAAGGTTTTTCCTCGAAAACCCTTCGGGGCGGGGTTTTTTAATCCTGATAGTAATCGGCGTCACTAATAGATAGAGCAGAGTGAATATGTCAACTATGTGACTCAGGAAAAATAGAAGACGAAGCACGTATGGTCAAGGAATGCCCGGTCTACACAGACATAAGGTCCAAATTTAACAAGGTCAGGTGGGATTTCCCACTCCCAGCACTGATGGACAAAGAAGAGACACTCACAGATGTAGCGAAAGCTATAAAAGAGATGATAATAAGACACCGGGGGATGCACAAAGAGAGAGAAGCCCGCTAGATGGCTACATAAACCTATGCGTCTGTTTGTTGGCAGCACCCTTTTGGGAGCTCGTTATAACGATGCATTGTGTATGGCCAAGAAGCCAGCTATAAGCACGATGCGGGTATTACAAAGAACAAGAGAAGCCCGCTAGATGGCTACATAAACCTATGCGTCTGTTTGTTGGCAGCACCCTTTTGGGAGCTCGCAGGATGCTACACAAGTCCGGGGGCCTCACGGCCTGAGGGACGTTAATGTATATTCTATTCTATTCTATTCTATTCTATTCTATTCTATTCTATTCTAATAACACCAGATGTGCCTCCTCTTTTATAAGCGTGTCCTGTCATAGCCACTTGTCTTGCAATCTCCCTTTTGTTGAAGCTAGTTTCACCCTTCATGTTTATACGTCTTTAAATCTTAAAGACATTACCAGAATCAAAGAAATATTTGCATATATTACTTTCCAGCAAAACTTGATAGTTTGGTATCCGTAAACAAATCAATTTCAACATCAGAATCTCTTTTTTTGCCTTTCAATGTTTGACCATAAACTTTTTCTTTCCTTTTCCTTTCTAACAGTGGCTCATCATCTTTTTTTGCTGTTGTAGATGAAACTATATTCTTATGCATCTCCTCTTCTTCTTCTTCTTCTTCTTCTGGAATTTTCCCTTGGGGAAACCAATCTACCATGGGCAATTACATATCTCAAATTTAGATAAACCACATGTCCTATCCAAGTGTCCCTTGCTAGAATACATGAAACCAACACCTTCTAATGTGGCCCATCTAGGTACCAATAGCGGCATGATAGCAATGTACTTGTTTTTTCACACAAAAACTTAAGTATCTACATGCATAAAGAAGACATGAGACGAATCTAAGTATGTTAAATAATATTATTAAATGTATATATAAAAAGTGAAATAGAGAAATAAAAATTCTGCCTAAAGCAAACTCCTTGCGATGCCCTTTTGATCTCAATAGCATCATCTAACTTAGAGGTTATGGACATGCTTCTTTCGTAGGCTTTGAACATCACTTGCCTATAATTTAGCTTGAACTTCCAAAACCATTTAGCTAGATCCTTGTCACCATGGTTAATGACTAAGTTAACTTCTTCAAGGATTGAATCTAATGTTTCTTTTGTTTTCACCACAAGATGCTCCAATTATGTCTCCTTCTTCACCCAATCATGAAAATCCTTGTTATTGTTAGGAATCTCAAAGCTATGCACAAGTCATCCAATTCAACCATCTAACTCCTACAGGTGGATCAACTTTAGCTCTAGTAAGATCATATAGAGAAACACAAATATGAGTTTTCCAGTTCCTTGTTAGTGACCAAATTAATCCAATCATTACCAAGTTCAGGATTCAGTATCGCCAAGTACTTTCCCATTGATGTGCATGCTACCCAAAAAGCTAATTATAAAGTATTACAACTATGCAGCTAAAAAAACTCCTCGATGAAGTTGTTAAAATAACAAAGTATGATAAGATGTTGGATGATGTACCTGCTGAAGGCTTGTCATCGGGATTAAAAAACCCCGCTCTGGGTTTTCGAGAAAAAACTCTAATGATAAGCCCTCAGCAAGGGGCTTGGATAATTATCGGGATACTACAACGGTTCCCAAAATATATATATATCGACGAAGCCTGAAAGCGCATGTGAACTGAATCCCTGCACAACATAAACACTAAAACATATACATGAGATAAGATAGGCTGGTTACACGTGCCACACGAAACAATAAACATAACATAAATTGAGAGAGAAGGAGAGAATAAATTAATTATACATAATTAAAAAGGAGAGGGGGGTGGGTTCAAGAGGAAGAGAAAAGGAAACTACTGAGACGAAGAAGAAACAACGACTTGAGAAGTTGAAGATGCCCAACCCTAAAAGAGTACCCTAAAAAGTGCCCTTTCTATAAAAGAGTACCTTTCCTTCCCAACCCTAAAAGAGTACCCTAAAAAGTGCCCTTTCTATAAAAGGGGCTACCATAAAGCGCGCCCCCTTTGGCTACCTCGTGATTAGCGTCCAGTAGCAGCAGATCGCCCTCCAGTAGCGGATGTCTCAGCTACCTTGGGATTCACACCCAGTAGGTCGCCTTCAGTAACCACGAGTCTGCCAGCAGCCGCTTCGATCACTACCAGGGACACTTTCAGAGGAGGAATGCCTGGCAGCCAAGGATCTGGTAAGTGCCACCTACCTTGTTTGATTCTTAGACCAGCCATTAACCATTCTTGTCCCTCTCTAAACCATAGATGCCAAGAACTGATTAATGAATCCTAACTATGTACGTTTAGGTTAGATTTATGTGATATTCTGTTATTTTGACTCATATGGTTCTATGATATATGATCTGTTCGCACTCTTGTGTATTGGAAAGGGGGGTAGAGACCCAAGCCTTAGTAGATATAAGCCTCATTAACTCCCAAAATGCAGCTAGTAAAACTGATGCCTCAACAGCAGATGCCTCATTAACTCTCAAAATATGCTAGTAAAACAAGGTATTTGCCCTCATGGAGTTGTATTGAAAGGGCAATGAGAAAATGAAAATGAAAAAGTCGAATGATTTAGGTTAAGAGTTGAAAGTAAAACTAGAAGAAAGACGCATCACATTGAAGAAATAAACAATACAAGCACAAGACTATGTATTTCACGTTTTGATCAGCTAAATTTTCTTATAAGCTACTATCGTCTTTATAAAGAGTCTTCCCATTCCAATACTCTGGTGCTGATTTCTTTAGAATTACATATTGTATATGCTAGCCCATGTAGCACAACACATGTAGATCTAACCAAATCGTAACACCAACTGATTGTCAATTCCCTTTCTCTTAGTGAAAAATCACTTATTTCAAAATGAGTTTTGAATGCTTCTATAAATCTAAATAAGTCCTTATCTTTAATGACATCCATTGTGCTTCCAAATGTCCCCATAAGCTGCCATTGCAATCGATGTTTCCAATTTTAATGAGCTAGTCTGACATAGACCCTTAGTCCCTAAGACATCCATTGTGCTCCCAAATGTCGTCATAAATTGCCATTGCAATCCACGTTTGAATTTTAATGAGCCAGTCTCATATAGACCCTTAGTCCCTATTCTATTTTCGATTTTCTTATTCCAGGTAATGACCCAACCATATCTGTACATTCCCCAATTATTTCGATGCTCACTAGCTTCTGGTACCTGCTGTACGCAACATTGTTTTCAAGTTGCTGCAGAGTCAAGTTTTCACCCATGAGAATGTCTGGTTATTAGAAAAATGCCATCCCCAAACATGCAATAGGCCAAACATTTAGGTTATAATAGATGGATCTTAGTATTTAATAGACACAACAAAAGTGTGTTCGACCAGATGGGCAACTCACAATGATACTCATTAAAAGTCCAGCCCAACAACAGAGCTAGAACTTGCCACCAAATTAAGAAATCCAGTCCCAAAGCATACAAATGAACTAGAATCAAATCCAAATTAGCTTGAACAATGCATTTCCTTTGGAACTAGAGAAAGAATTCTACTAACTTTACATTGTAGTCTCAAATACCGCAAAAATTACCACCCTCTGTATTATTTGCATGTTTCACAGAGAGACATCACTCAACATACTATCGTAAGACAAAATTGGAATTGCTCATACAGGAATGATAAGCCACATCAGCATATATATGCACAAGCATCTTGCAACAAGTTCATGAACTACAAAAGATAATGCAATGTCACCCACTTTTTTTGATCATTTTTAACATAGTACCACATTACATTTGTCGATGTTGTATGAAGATTGATTACATACCACATTACAACTAGAGATAAGTTGTGCTGCACCACAAGGATGGAACGGTAGTGTTATGCCTAGTGGCAAATAATATTCTTAACTTTTCAAAAAGAAGACACCAAAGTTTACTAGGGTCATTTTTTCTGATTTCTCCCGCTAGAGCGAGGGTTTCACCAAACCTACAAAACTGTTGGATAATATTGTAGAAATAATCAATGCCTTAATAAATAACGCAAATCACGTACAAAATGGTACTAGAGGTGAAATCCTCGACATTATGTTGTGTGGCGTGACGCTTTAAGTTTATGGATAAGATAAAATTGGCCTTATAGATAGTGTTGTAGGTGGTAGAACATGTGAAATTATATTTGATACAATTACGGTCTAACTTGTAACAACACGTGACATTATACTTGATGTTAACAATGATACAATCATAACCTCCACGTGGTATTATATGTGCCACTGTTAATGATGCTACATCTGATACTAATCATGATAGAAGGGATGATACAAAGGATGACGCTTAGTGTTGTCGTTATGAGTCATTTAATTATAGCAATAGAGATGATGCTATAGCTGACATTATTATAGTGCTGGTGGTGACATTATGAATGATTTAATTATTGCAATATACGTGATCCTATAGCTGATACTATTATAGCACCACAAAGACAAAATGCATGTTATTGTAACTGTAGCTATAGATGATGCTACAAATAATACTATTATGCCACTACAATGCGATAAAATGTGATACTACAACTGTTGTTATTAGTGATGCTACAAGTGACGATATATATGATGCGATTTCATCAACAACTACCGTCAAAAAATTTGAAAGTGTGATTTTAAACAAATAAATGATGAAACTAGTGACCCCCAGCGGTTGAGGTAATAAGTCTCTCTTGGAGGGCAGTCTAAGCATAATTGGGCAAAAGGGAAGTGAAAGAACCAAAGAAGAGTTGGAAGGAAGTTGAGATAGAGGCATTATGTAAATTGAGTAAATTATGTTAGTCCATGGTGTTAATCCCCATAAGAAAATGTAAGGGAGATAAATTGCATAAAAACTTACATTTTTCACGACCTTTATTTCAGCATGAGCGCCATCAGTAATGATGAAAGAAAGATGCCAATCCGGATCATCCATGAATGAATCCTTTATTGCTTTCAACCACCTAGTTATAGCTCTAGTTTTTTAAGAATTGGTTATAATGTAGGCCAATGGGCAAGCCATTGCAATGGTCATCGAATGCAATGAGTGTAAAAGGACGGAACCTGCATAATAGAAACCAAGAAGTTAGTTGAATTTACGATTGAATTGAACCCTAGCTTTTGAAGTAAGGTAGTGTACCTCTTATCCTTAGTTTTGAAGGTAGCATCCATACAAATGGTCCTATTTTTGCCAAACCTCGGCATCGACTCTCTTTAGATTGGAGTTATGACTCCAATTGAAACAATTCACTTTGTTAATACAAGAACACAGACTCTTGATGTTGTTGCACCTACATGTTGATGCTACTGGGGAGGTCTTCATGTAACTTCCAAAACCACACTCTGCATGCATGTTTATAACATTAGTGGTGTATGCCAATGCACGAGATTTTCTCTAACCTACTCCATCAATTCCTAGGAGATCCAAGGTGCTAACTTGAATCCGATTCCTTTTGATGATCAACCAATTTACCATGGCAAGGCTCGCCTTGGAGATTCTTATGATCAAATCCATAATAGGTAACTTGTGAAGAATCTGGAAGAAGGTAGAATTGCCTAATGGTAAAATGGATTGGCAACCCCTGCGTATACTCTCTCCCCTCTCAACTCTTTTCCTGCGTCTGCCAGGTTGGGGTGGTCCATCAGCAACCACATGAGTGTTTGATATCTTGTCTTGGGGACAATATGTGCACCAATATCTGTATTAAGCATTGAAATTTAGTGGATGGAAGTAGTGCATGTACATCTATGAATGAAAGTTACATCAAAAAATGCAAGCTAATACATAGAACTGCCTTCAAATCTTATTGCCCTCTTTGAAACCAATAGAATAATTTTTCATATACAAACAAGGCAACACAACCAAACTCGAGGATAGAGTTTCAATAATGCATACCTCTTCATAGTGAAATAAGAATCCTTGTTTGGTCTCCTTAGCACCCTCTCGCAATTACAATGCCTTACGTAGAAATTGCAAGGTGTCACACAACTTCTTTGCTCTTTAAGTTTGAAGTCTTGACCTTGGTGCGTTGGAAAGCGGCAGGTCGAGACTAGCATTTGTCCACCTCCATGAAGTGTGGGAACTTGATGCTCTTTAGGAACCAGTGGAGGTTACTATAGTCGGATAAGCCATTAGGGGGTAATTGTTGTTGTATTTCAGCTCGCAACTTAAATGAAAGCTCAGATCTATAATATAGACTTGCTAAAAGGAATCTTAACTAGATCAGTACCTGTGCTATCTTCTCCTCCAGCTCCAGATTGTCCATAGCCGCCTAGGTGCTTCTCAAATCGGTCTTGACATGTAGCAATGTAGAGCCATTCTAGACGATTATAGTGGGGATCCCAAAGGGTGGTTTCGAACCTCACATGTGTCAAAATGCTAATTGCTGGACCATGCATGGCCTGTCATGTTCAAACTAGGCCATTCGTTACGGTCTACGCCCCTTCTACACCGTTGATATGGAATCGATTCAGAGATAAAGTACATGGGGATCCCAGAGGTAGGGATCTTACTACTGGCCAATATCATTCCCATTATCAGCCGTGCGTGGGGATCTCAGAGGGGAGGATCATCGGTATGTCTTTCGGGGGGATTCTGGAAACCAACATATTCTCTGATCCCCCGATATCGACGGTGGTGATCCGGAAGCGGGGATAATGTAACCGATATTGGATAATATCGATTGTCTGCATGTAATCCCGAAGGATGGAATCATTTTTGGCCGATGTAGATCCCAGATGGCGGGATTACGGTGGCTGATTCTGGCACCGTTATCTGCCACAACATGGACCCAGGGGCCAGGATCACAGGTTAATGATTCCGGAGGTTGGGATTACCAAGCGGAGCCGAGATTGTAGCAGGGCCCCTCACATGTGTCAGTACCGTGAAAAGGAAGGGCTCCAAATGAGTTCCGTTGCAAACTGGTGGGGATACCAAAGGCCGATATTTTCTCCTCCGGGATCCCCGAAACCAGGGTAAAACTATCTTCAACCACTTTCTCCGATTGTTAGTTTTCAATTGGACATGTGGTACTCACCTTTAGGATGTACTATTAGTTTTGGGATAAAAGGGATTTTTATAGTTACTTTGAATTCGAAGGAATTTTGAATCCTATTTCCATACTGGAGGAAAGAAGGGCTCTTATAAAATTTGCACAATTCGTTTCGTATTGCGGAGGGCTTTTCTCGCATGGTTGGACTATGATTCCTGGCATGTATTGTATAGTGAGCAGCTTAATTGCATTTTGAAGATCAAATTTCTATTTTAGAGTGATTTGGATGGGTTCTGTTGCAATGGTTCAAGAAAGGAAACATTTCTAGCTAGTTTTGGAAACGGGAAGAACATAGACACTTTCAGGGTATTGCTGATGTATTTTCAGGGATTCCAAGCTGTATGCAGCTTTCTAGGGATTCGAAGCTCTAAGGCCCTTTTTCCACGGTTGGCTTAAAATATGGCTATCTTATAATTATAAGACCCCTTTTCCACAACAATCTTATTTTATGACTGTCACATTATTATAAGACAACGTTTTGGGCTCTATGTCATACATAAGACATGTCTTTAAAAAATCAGTTTTCCTTTGCTTTAAAATAAAGCATGCAATATTATCATAAGACTGTCTTATAATCAGGGTTTTCCACTACGCAAAATTGGACGTAATTGAAAGCTATGAAAACTAAAATTTCAAAGAACGAAAAGAAAAATTTTAACTTCGACCTGTCCTGCTATTTCAGTTTCGACCTCTCATGCTTTCGACCTGTCGTTTTTGCTTCAATTTTGACCTGCTTCAATGACCTCAGCAAACTTGATATGGCCTGCTCTTCCTTTTTCGACAAGCCCTGCTTCAATTTCGGGCTCGGCAGATTCGATCTGCAGCAATTTCGACCTTAAAATAGGTCTAGCAAATTCAACCTGTTGAAAATCCGATCTGCAAAAGCACCGGAGACCCGTCTTCCTCTACCAAATAGGGGCTTTTGCCTTCGTCTACTAAACAGGGGTTTTTGGCCTTTCATATTTGCCAGGAAATTGATTCGCCATCAATGGATTACAGGTCTGATTGCAATTGCAGCGGTTAAATGCTTCGATGCTTCCATTTCTTCTTTTTTTGCGACATCCATGAATTACGGCAGAGAAAGCCTCTCATTGTTTTACGGCGGGGTGTTTCCCTGGAAGAAAATGAGACACCGAAGTTGTACGACATCCATATAAGATATGTCTAAAAAGTTTCAGGTGGAAAAACTATGATGTCTTATTTGCTTATGTGGCCCAATCATCTTTTGATAAATTTAAGACATCAATGTAGTGGAAAAAGGGCATAAGACAACATTTGAGGTCATTCTTGTGACATGTTTAAAAAAAAAATAGTTTCCCACGGCTCCATTATAAGAGGTGGCTTATAATATAAGACATGTCTCAAAAAATCTGCTTTTCCACTATCAATCTCTTCGTGGTTTTCTTTGCATGTTTGTCATAGAGAGGCGTGATACCAATTGCGTGATGAAGCAACATATCTAGCAAGCATGAAATACATCTTCATTTATCATAGCTTCCTTCCTTGCCTGTAATGTCTGTAATCCCGCAAATACAGCTAGATGATACAAGATGAGTTGGAATGGAACCTTCCAAATCGTCAGAAATCCGCTTGTACACTCCAGATTCATTGATCCGAAAAGCCTGCAACCCAGAAATCGCATTCAAGACTTCCGAGACCCCAAATTGGAGCTTCTAACTTCTGCTCAGCCAAGCATCAGGATTAAAAATGGGAGCAGATGCTGAGAAAACCAGTTGTCATTTTAAATTAGTGACAAAGACTTTCTATTTTAAAGATATGCCTGCTGAAAAAATTGACCTAATGTGTTTTGCTTCTGCCCTGCTACAATTTCGACCAGTTAGAATCGACCTGCAGCAAGCAGCAAATCGATCTGCGTCCAATTTCGACCAACTTCAACCAATTTCGACCCTCTTCATACTTCGACTTGAGCTCTAATCCATTTCATTTTTGCCTTCTGATATAAGAAGAGATAGATGTGATGCTTCGATTCCAGGGAGTTCAACTATTCTGCCGATTCTAATCCATCGATTCCAGTCTAGCGATTACAGTTCAGCGATTCCTATCAATCCCTTTTTCTTTGCGACATCCTAAGTTTTCGACGAAGGTAGCCTCTGATTGGATAGTTTTGGATGTCTTATTTTGTGGCGGGGGATTTCCCCCAAAAGAAAATAAGACTCCAGGGTTGTACGGCTTCTCAATGCGACATGTCTTAAAAATTTCAGTACAAACAAGGTGCTGCGCACGGAGGGTTGCCCTCCATGGCTGGACGGTGAAGTGGCATAAATCATAGTTCAAAGTTTTTGACAATCAATTCAAAACCATAACCCTGAACATTTGGAACAAAATCTATTTATATTTGTTTAATATTCGATCACGTCAGAGTAAAATTCCATTTGGAAGCCTGCTCTGGCTATATCTGTTATGTCCATATATAAAAAAACTCGGGGTCTCATTTTTTGGCTATACATATAGAAGTCGTAAATGCTTATCTTACAAGTAATAACAAAGAAACTCAGCTCAAAAGAAGTTGCTTCTTCGCGTCCATTTGTACTCCATGGTACATTTTCTGTGGCTTGCAGAAAAAATCAGTTGAAAGCATCAGTAATAATGTCATAAATAGGCTTTGTATGCTAGGCTTTTGGGCGAGTGACATCTCATCAAGTATGTGAAGGCAACTTATGCTAAATGTTAAATATGAAGGAGTACCTTGATCAACGCAGCTGGAAAACTTGGTGGATTTAATTGAAAAGATAGTGCCCCGTCTCTAGTCACTATTAAGGAGAATAAACATTTCAGTTAAAGTTCGCTTAAAAAGGCCATACATGTACAGCCAAAATTTTAAGAGCAGGCCATCACACATATTACAGTTATTCTAAAATTTTGCTACTCGCTGATGAATTATTTCCACCTAATATGGCCTTCAGGCTTCCAATTTTCCTTCCAGGATGAAGGCACGGAGTGCTGAAACTAGCCATGAGTCGGCAAGCAGTCTACATGAGTCGGTAAAGATTTTACTCACCTCTCATGGCAAGGGTCGATTCTAATGAAGTTGCCAATTCATGAACTCTATTGAAATTTTCTTCCTTCTTAGTTTCAAGGCATAGTCATTGTTTCTTAATAGCTTACAATCTATATATTTGAAAGTTGTTCACTTGATAAATGCAAAAGGTGTTGATATATTGTACGAGCCATTTAACAATTGATGGCTTTATTTATGTTTATAGCAAAATGAATTTAACAAAAATGAGCATCTTGTTCTAGTCTTCGCATTACATCATGGTATAGTGCTAGGGTAGCATCAATTCCTTCTACATCAATTCCAGAAGATAAGCCTTACCATTTCGCCAGTAATCCATTCCATAGCTACCTCCAACTAGTTTTCCAATACCAAAATCAACATTCTATTCTATGTTTTCTTCATAAAAATCTTCAAAAATATTGAGGGTTCCTTGCAAAAGATCAAGATAAATATGTTTGATTGTTTTCTTGGACCACATGGCTTGCAAAAGGCAATCCTTTTGCATCTAGTTCCCCTATTGTAGTGTTAGTAGTAGTAAATGACGTTGCATTTCTAAAATAATTCACATGTAAACCTGGTAGCCGCCAGCCTGTGCAAATGCAATGTGAACCAAGAAAATGCTTTTATTAGGCATACTAGCACCTTATGTCAGACAGCATTCTTTAAATAATACATCCTATTTGGAAAAGAAGATGGGATATCTATAAACATAGCAGCATTGTTCATGCTACCAAACAAACATATTAGAAAGTATTATTCTCTAGTGTGCCAGCAAGGATTAGAATTTTTTTCTCTGATCCCACAATTAATACACTGCAATACATGGCTTGTTGTGGCAGTGCCACTTGACAGATCTGTCTTCAAGCAAAAAAATCCGACGCGTAGGAATAGACATATCAAAACTAATTGGTTGACACTAACTATTACATGCACTCCAAGTATGATGCACCCTACTATATTCCTCCGAAAGTTCATGAGTAAAAATGGCATGGGCTAATGTCGCCCAAAACTTTTCAAGGTCTATATTTGTTCAATTTATGTTGGCGGGTTTTTGAAAAGTCCTTTCAGGGGCATGGTGCACTTGGAGTTAGAATTTGAACCTACTGGTAGTACCAAACTGGTCGAAAACTATGAATCAGATTTTCTTCAAGAAAATGCAGCACCACCTAGCCGGCATCATGAATCCATAGGCTCAGGCGTATTGTTAGAAAGGACTTTATCCACATTTAGTTGCAAGAAAAGTACAAAAAGCTAGCGTAAACATCCAACTACAAGTAAAGTAGAAAGCGGATTTACAAGAACTTTCGAACTCAATCAAGAAAGGCCATTGATCTCGAAGCTTCTTTCGGCAATTTTTGTCGTCATAGACAACCAGTCTAAGAGGAATTGCGCATTCATATTTTTGCGAGAGCAATTAGTAATTTTTTTGTACGTATTGGACTTCCTATTTCAAGAGGGTCATTTCAGTAGGGATAATATACATTATTAATAAAACAATAGTTTTCCTTAAGGTTTTAGCATGGGAATCAGCATATACTAATCCAAATATTAAATTTATCACCATTTTCCTTTAAGAAATATATTCATTACTGTCTATAAGAATAGAATATGTAGCATAATAACAGGGGGTTTTCTTTGTGTTTTTGTACGCTTGTGACAAAGGGTTTCCTAAGATTTCATGGCGTATTCGAATGGATGTACTAATGCGTACATCTAGAGTGCGCCATTTCTTAGTCGTTGATTTAGCTTTTCTTTTTGAATGGTCCAACATCCAAGGGCTCACAACAAAAGCCCTCTTTGTATTTTAGGGGCTGAACATGCAAGCCTCGTGGAAAGCATTTTAGGGCATCTAAGGTCAAAAAATTCGTGAACAACTCCTGTATGTTGCATTTAGGGCTAGGCCTTCTGGAGCCGAGGTTGCTTCTGGAGCTTGGCTGTAACATTGCGGTGGCTCTGGTCGAAATTTTACAAAACGAAGGCACACACACACAAAGGCTTATTTTGATGTGGAAATCAAGATCTATCCCCTTTGACTTCGGTTCGGTCTGTTTTTCCAAAATGTAAAAATGCTGATCCGCACCGGCTAATTTAGGGCATTTACTGCGCATCACGCAACTTGTACCGATGGTCTGGCCATCATAGTCTTCCTCGGTCCAGCCTAGCCAATCGTGGCGGGAGCCATAAGTGCAAAAAAATGTTGTACCCCTTACGGGTTTCCTCGATACCGAGATATGGCGATCATTTTGCAGAGGTTCCCTTATAGCTTTGGCCATTGCTGCTGGTTACGTCTTGGTTGCCCTGAACACTTGCAAGACTATCCTAAGAGATGGTCTGTCCCTTTCTCGATTCGCGCTTTTTCTCGATCAGGCATTCTGCGGGGATCCGATGGTAAGGCTTTGCATTTTAAAGGCAAACATTCTTCATCATTATTATCCCTAGTTTTATCATCCAAGGAGGGATTTTACCCATGGAGATGGAAGGGAGGAGAATCTATCTATGGGGCCAAGTTTGCGAGATGAAAACTTTAAGCTTAGCACACCGCCCCTGGTGTCTTGTCTATGGCAAATCACGAGGACCTAATACTAATGGATCTCGATTCTTCATCACTCTTTGTTGGGAAGGTTATCAATGGAATGGATCTTTGTTTTTAAGATCGAGATCAAGGCACTGTGGTGGAGCCCCCAAAACTATCTTTGTTAGAATTGTTGATGATGGAGAGCTTCCCAGAAAACATACTTTGTTCATTTGCTCAAGATGTTGAGGCGGGTTTTGAATTGGCAACCGGCGCTGAATCCCCTTACGGTTCGCCTATATTCTTACCCAAAGCTCCATCTTGCAGGCTTGATTTCAGTGCTTGTATAGTTGCATTGCATGTAGATAAGAACCCTAAAAGTTTCTCCCCCGGATCATGCAACAAAAGGCTTAGGTATAAAGTAGTTGTGATTTCTTATTGGGAGCTTCCAAAGGAGCCACCGTGAATGCATTCAGACTGCCTGGGATACCACTTTTGTTGTGGCACATGTGTATGATTCTGATGTAGAAAGCTGGTCCGGTAGCGGGCACAAACAAAGCAAATGTAGTGATGGTGGGATGATCTGTGAAGGAAATTTGCAGAATGGTACCAAAACAAAGGCATAATGGGGTGGTTCATTTTGTCACAATAAGGGGACACTATGATTCTTATGCTCACAGCATACTTTCCTACAACATTCTGGCAGATACATGGCGAGAGGTTGTGTTTAGAGGAGATGTTGTGGCTTATGTTGCTGATGACTATTGTGGTTCATTTTGTCACAATAAGGGGACACTATGATTCTTATGCTCACAGCATACTTTCCTACAACATTCTGGCAGATACATGGCGAGAGGTTGTGTTTAGAGGAGATGTTGTGGCTTATGTTGCTGATGACTATTACAATCAAGTGCATGAACTTGGAGCAGATAGAGAAGGTGCCTTGATATTAATACATGGCCAGTTTGCAGGCAAAAATCTCTGTTGTATCTTCTTCTGAAGGAGACGGCCTTGGCAAGTCACTCATGAATAATAGGGCAGAGGCATATTATATTATAATCCAGCCACTATCACGCATGGAAATGCTGGATTAGAGGGTCTATTCTGTAATTCTATTATCTCATTTATGGTGATTACTTGCAATATCTTTTTCCTACTACCTCCATATGGTTCTAGCTTTGCATATTCTGCCCGACCAAAATTTGAACAATGAGACTAGTGACGGCAGAAACATGCCCTTTATTTCTAGTAAGGTCATTGCAATTACTTAAATTGTCTATATCTACACCTCTACACCATCCTTAAGGCCCCGAAGGGGCCAAATTTTTTTTTTAGTTAACACACAACTAACATTATTAACACAAACCATTGCATTTGACACATTTAAATTAAAATCCCCCTTAAACCCCCTTTGGTTTGGGTGCATATTCACACGGGGGGTTACGTAGGGCAGCGAGAGCCCCAAAAATATATTTACAATACATGTACAAATTTAACACCATTAAGTACATTCTCTCAAATCTTAGTAAACCCCGTGTGAATATGCACCCAAACCAAAGGGGGTTTAAGGGGGATTTTAATTTAAATGTGTCAAATGCAATGGTTTGTGTTAATAATGTTAGTTGTGTGTTAAGACTAAGTAATTCTACTTCCTTCCAATGAGGTCACCCAAACCAAAGGGGACCCAAACCAAAGGGGGTTTAAGGGGGATTTTAATTTAAATGTGTCAAATGCAATGGTTTGTGTTAATAATGTTAGTTGTGTGTTAAGACTAAGTAATTCTACTTCCTTCCAATGAGGTCACCCAAACCAAAGGGGGTTTAAGGGGGATTTTAATTTAAATGTGTCAAACGCAATGGTTTGTGTTAATAATGTTAGTTGTGTGTTAAGACTAAGTAATTCTACTTCCTTCCAATTCCTCATCTAGGTACAGGAGGCTCCTCTAGAAGATCTTCCAATTTCTAGCCTTCTGTTCTCCCTAGGAATTCAACAAGAAATGTCCCAAACGAAATGGCAAATTCCTTTTTAGAGCTTAACCAGATGTTTGTGCTCTTAAGATAATCACATAATCATACATAAACACAAACTTATCTAAGCAAAATCTACCAGAAATATAGAGCATCCATAATAAATATTTTAAATTTTTTGGATTTGAAATTGTTTTAGCGATGCATACATTCCACAACATGAAGATATGCACTCTAGTTTTCTAACACCCACACACACACTTCTCCTCTCCGTTGGCAGTCTATTTAATACTATTACACTTATTCAGAGCACTACACACCAAGCCACCTTGACCATTGATGGACTCTATCCAGCCGTTTACCACTCAAGTATAACAAGTGCCATTTTTCAAAATTTGACCCACAAAGGGATCAGGTTAAACTATAAATCACTTCTAGAGCTATCAAAATTATGTCATCCACAGAACTTATTATGAGCGCATACAAATGTGATTCATCTTGAAAACAAGGAAGCAAATTTATCGCCAACCTTTGAAAAATATAATGTAGAAGGCATTAAGATAAAAAAGTCGCAGAGGAGTAATATTACAAAGATAGAAAAAGCTTCCGCTTTTAATAACATTGAAATAAAATATTTAATCTCAAAGCATGTTATATGCCGTAAGCCACTAATACCATGTAAAAGATGGATGCTATTACCTCTTTTGAAGCATAATTAAATCAATACCAAGGCTTTGCTGGACCTGTTTTGTATATGTAGAAACACAAATGAAACCAGAACTCCAAAGCAAAAACCAGGCCATTTTTAAGAACTTACCGAAATGTAAATAGCATGCTCCTTGTTTCTCCCAGCTATTCCATGAAAAATCTCAACTGAGAAAGGTAAGATCGCGTGGAACATCCCTTCATATTGCATCTGTTTGGAAGAGTCCCTTCATATTGCATCTGCTGGAAGAGCTGGAAAGTCTCATTAACACGACCAATCTCGAAAGCATATCTTCGCAAGTATAGAGTTCCATGATATGACATTGTCTTTGGGGCATTTTCTCAAATGCTATCCTTGCATCATTAAAACATCCACATTTGCCATACATGTTGATAAGGGCACTTTCAATAACAACATTTGGCACAAGCCCCCGACACAAGATATCTGGAAGCATGCACGTTTTGCCTTGACTAAGGCGGAACCGTTGAAATTACATGCATCAAGCATGGCTAAATAGGTGACCCTATTAGGTTGTGCCTTCAAGCTGCATTTCCTTAAACAATGTAAATACCGATCAACTTCTTCAATCTCTGCTAATCTCACAAAGCATTATATTCCATGAGACAAACATCCCTCCAGGAGGCATTTCACGTAAACAAAACTCGGGCTTCTTCAAGACTACCATATTGAAAGTAGGCTGCTAGCATTCCATTCCAAGATACCATATCCCTATTAGGCATTTTGTCAAATACATTCCTAGCTCCTTGCAGATTTTGACAACGAAAGCATAAGCGTAAATCATGAAATTCCATGAAAACACATTGGGCTCCTGTATGCCATGGAAAACCGCAGGCATCCTTCAAAGCACCACATTTGCCATACATCTCTATAAGAAAATTTGCCAAGAATCAGTATTTTCCATACCCATTTCTAACTATCCGGTTATGAAGCTTCTTACCTTCTAATAAAGCCTTCGTTACCATAGTGCTGCAAGAGAGGTACATAATCTCGATATTCTAAGCCACAGAATCGTAAAATTCCTTGCATGTTTTCTTCGTCCATCGGGAACAAGGCGAGATTGTAATTCGGGCAAAGATAATCGTAAGGATAAAGGATATTTTTTATTGCCGCCATCTATTGCCAATAGATCACGAAGAAGTTCATTATATATCTCTAGCATTCGCACTTCTCTCGCAGCCATAGCCCGCCGTGTTCTAGTCCATTCTAACGGAATAGACCAAATCCCTTTCGGAATTTACATGCCGGTTATCCGGTTGAAACACCACCGATCAAAAAAACGCAGATGACCTAGCATTTCTGAGGAGCGGCAGGTTTTTAGCGATCCACAAGCATATCCTAAGAATATTCTCGCATATACCTATCGAAAGCATATGTCGCAAGTATAGAGTTCCATGATATGACATTTGTCTTTGGGGCATTTTCTCAAATGCTATCCTTGCATCATTAAAACATCCACATTTGCCATACATGTTGATAAGGGCACTTTCAATAACAACATTTGGCACAAGCCCCAAAACACAAGATACTGGCAAGCATTGCATCTGTTTGCCTTACTACTTAGGATACCAGACCCGCCAGACATGCATCAAGCATGGCTAAATAGGTGACCCTATTAGGTTGTGCCTTCAAGCCGCATTTCCTTAAACAATGTAAATACCGATCAACTTCTTCAATCTCTCCGAGAATGCATTTTGTCGGCAAGCATTATATTCCATGAGACAACATCCCTCCGGGGGCATTTACGTAAACAAAACTCGGCTTCTTCAAGACTACCATATTGAAAGTAGGCTGCTAGCATTCCATTCCAAGATACCATATCCCTATTAGGCATTTTGTCAAATACATTCCTAGCTCCTTGCGATTTTGACAACGAGCATAAGCGTAAATCATGAAATTCCATGAAAACACATTGGGCTCCCCGTATGCCATGGAAAACCGCACCATACAGGTGCATCCTTCAAAGCACCACATTTGCCATACATCTCTATAAGAAAATTTGCCAAGAATCGTATTTTCCATACCCATTTCTAACTATCTCGGTTATGAAGCTTCTTACCTTCTAATAAAAGCCTTCTCGCGTTACCATAGCATGAAATTCCATGCAAGAGAGGTACATAATCTCGATATTCTAAGCCCCAGAATCGTAAAATTCCTTGCATGTTTTCTTAGATCCATCGGGGAACAATCATTAAAAGATTGTAATTGGTGACTTTCATAACTGTAAGGATAAAAGGATATTTTTATTGCCACCATCTATTGCCAATAGATCCTTAAGAAGTTCATTATATATCTCTAGCATCGCACTTCTCTGCAGCCATAGCTCCGCCGTGTTCTAGTCCATTCTAATCGGAATAGACCAAATCCGCTTTCGGAATTTACATGCCGGTTATCCGGTTGAAACACCACCGATCGAAACGCAGATGACCTAGCATTTTTCATACCCATTCCTAACGGTGGAGCAAGCAGGTTTTTAGCAATGTTTTCTTAGATCCATCGACATATCCTAAGAATATATTCGGCATATACCCATTCGAAGCATATGCCACTAGAAGAAAACCCCTATGCTTTGTAACGCTTTTGATACGCTTTTTTGAACTAAAAATAATATAATATGATTAAAAATGGGCGTTATAATGTTGATTTGACACGCTGCGTTTAATGATAGGGTCAATTGAAGCGTGTAACGGATTTGTAACGATAACAAGTTTGAACGCGATAACAAGTTTGAAAGCCAGTTTCAACTAAAATAAAATGTAAACGCTGCGTTTCAATATTGAAACGCATTTCAAAGAACAATATTAAATAAAAAACCCTTGAAACGCATTGCAAGTTCATGAACTGATTACAAAAAAAAATTGACAAACTTTTTATTCATTTTTATTTTGATTCTCTTTATATAATAACAAAATAAAGCATAACAAAAAGAAATTTTTTTATTAATTCAACAAAATACAATATTGTTTCAAAGAGCAGGGGCATAGTCCTACACCACTACCATCATGCTCATCATCATAATTTTGATGTGCATAAATATCATCTTGTTCAACATTACCTTTTTACGGCTCTATAATATGATAGAGAGAATTCGTGATAAGACGGCTAAGTTCTTCAACAATATCAACACCTCCTCTAAATAGTATATGCCTAGAAAAGAAAGAGGGAAATTGAAAGCCATGCGATAAGCAACCGAGATAGACACATGGGAGTGATTTTACAAGAATTCCAAATCAGATAGAAGCTGGCACCTTCTTAATCGAATACTTGATCTTGAAGAGGTGGGCTGCAAGATAAGGCAAACAACAAATAATAGTAAGGTAATAGAATGTAAGACCGCTAGAATTGCATGACCATTGATAACATTTTTATAGATAGATAGATAGATAGATAGATAGATAGATAGATACATTATTGTCCCTTGTACCCTGAGGCCCGTGGACAAATAATAGTAAGGTAATAGAATGTAAGACCGCTAGAATTGCATGACCATTGATAACATTTTTATAGATAGATAGATAGATAGATAGATAGATAGATAGATACATTATTGTCTAGGATCGGCTTCATGGCCGTTGCAGCGTCGTTATCAATCAGCTTTGGTGAGCTTTTTCGGGGTGTTTATGTTGCGCCTCTCGGCGTTCATAACAGATCCCCTTTTTCTTTGTGTTCCTCTCGATGCCTGGCCGTCATTTCCCGTATTGCGTCTGCCAAGTCCTTCCTTGTTTCTGATCTTGACATCATGATGTGTATGGGTTGTCCCCACCTGATATTTTTGTACTTATTCATCCCCTTTTTCTTTGTGTTCCTCTCGATGCCTGGCCGTCATTTCCCGTATTGCGTCTGCCAAGTCCTTCCTTGTTTCTGATCTTGACATCATGACCCTCGCCACTGTCCTTTTAGATCCTCATTTCGTGACTTCCCATTCTGAATCTCGCTAGAGTGTCTCTTCTGGCTTTTCCTATTATGTCATCCTGGTATATCTGTTGCCCTATCTGTTGTCCCGGGTTGAAGACTGTCATAAGCCACATTGTCTTGGGGCCCGTGTGATTATGCAGCCATGTGTGCGTGGCTCTGAGTGTCTCTTCTGGCTTTTCCTATTATGTCATCCTGGTATATCTGTTGCCCTATCTGTTGTCCCGGGTTGAAGACTGTCATAAGCCACATTGTCTTGGGGCCCGTGTGATTATGCAGCCATGTGTGCGTGGATGTTTGCTAGTTTTGCTTGGTTTCCGCTGCATTGTTCCTTATAAGATATCTGATGGTCCTTTCCCATGCCCTTACTTCCATTGGTTTTTGCCCTGTCTCATATACCATTGTTGTTTGTGGTGTATTCGTCCTCAGTTTAAATTCCTGCTTATGCCACTGTCTGTAGATCCCTTCTTGTTTTTCCCACTTTTTCTCTGTCAGACCTGGCCCCCAGGCTTCTGCCCCATATAGTCTCATATACCATTGTTGTTTGTGGTGTATTCGTCCTCAGTTTAAATTCCTGCTTATGCCACTGTCTGTAGATCCCTTCTTGTTTTTCCCACTTTTCAGATGGTTGCTTGGAATCTTGTGGTCCGCCCCCTTAGCCCATTTTCCGTGCCATGCGTGTCATATCCCGGATATTTGTATTCTGCTGCCTCTTCTAGATCTGTTCCCAGGTATCTGAACGGCCTATGTTTACCCTTTTGCCCGAAAAAGACTATTCTGGTTTTCCCGAGATTAACTGTCAACCCTGTCTTTTCACAGAAATTTTCTAACAGTTTAAGTAGCATGTGCATCCCTTTGTTCTTTGTAGCCATCATGCTCAAGTCATGCAGATATAGCATGATGGGTACTTTGGTGTTTCCTAGGGTAGGCGTATGTGTCCCCTTCGTTACCGCTATAAAATCTGCGGGGCATCTATGTATATCCCAAATAATGTGGGAGATAGTGGCACCCTGTTTGACCCCGTGTCACAATCTATCGCCTTCCCTTCTTCTTCTATTTTCATACACATTATAATATAATCTCATGAATTGCCCCCACCATATCCTTCGGTTCGTGCATATCTATCGACCTCAGTATTAGCTTTCCCTTAATCTGTGGTCAAACGCTTTCCTAAAGTCTACAGCAAACATATTATTTTCTTCCCTTGGTTTCTATTCCGCTTCACGCCGATGCAGGTGTCACTAAGTGATTTGTTGTTGAGTGATCCGGCCTAAATCCTGCCTGTCCTTGTGCTCTCCGATCCCCTCTGCCCAATTCTTCAACTTATTGTCTAAACTTTTCCAAACCATTTCGCGAAAGATGGAGCTCACCATTATAGTTACAGAATTTCGGTTCATCGCTCCCCCTTGTGTAGGGGTATCACCCGTTATATGCCCACCTGGATGGTAGACCTGTGTATGATACCATTAAAAATCTGTCACTTGCTTTAAGATTATCACATCTACACTCTTTAGCGGTTCCTTTGTTAGTCTGCATGGTGCGGGGCTTTGTTATTCGCCATTACGTTTAATGCCAACATCACTTCACGTGTATTGAAACGCGGTTTGTCCATCCCTTGTAGTTCTGGTATCGGTCTTTGGAGATGCCCACATTTTATCTGGGAGTTTCTCAAGTATTTCTCGACCCTCGTCCGATTTCCTCTTGTGAACTACTATTTTCGATTCCCACTATCCCTTTCTTTTTTGAGCCCTTTCGAATTTCGGGGTTGTTTTCAGGGCTTAGCCAGCCCCATTGGTGTTGAAGCGGTTCTATTTCTCTTTGCTCTCGGCATTTTTGAGGTATATCTTTTTCTGTTTTGTATGTTTCCCTTCCTTTGTACTCTCTAACCCTTCTTTTCATTTTTTGCATTAGGTCATCATACCATTTCGAGGCTTTGAACGCATCTTTCCCTCTTTTTCTTTTCCTCTTTCCGAATACCTCCACTGCCACTTTTACTGTTATGTCATTGAGTCTGTCCCCATTCTCGTCTGCTCTGTGTGCCCCCCAATTCCATTTTCCCATTTCTTCCTGAATGTATTGCTTTCCCTCTTTTTCTTTTCCTCTTTCCGAATACCTCCACTGCCACTTTTACTGTTATGTCATTGAGTCTGTCCCCATTCTCGTCTGCTCTGTGTGCCCCCCAATTCCATTTTCCCATTTCTTCCTGAATGTATTGTACAAATACTTCGATTTTCTTTTCCTGGAACTGTATTTTCATTTTTCCTTAATTTCCTCTGTCTCTTGTTGTGTACCTTTCGGGGTGTATCCTCCCTCCATAAGTGTTAGCTGTATGGGTCTGTGGCTCTCTCTTTTGCCGACCGGCCAGTCTAGGAGCGTGAATCCCGATATCATTTCTGCTGCATTGTCATTCAGTATCACGTAGTCCACTATACTTTTCCCATGTGCATTCTGGCTTGTGTACTTCCCTGATCCATCCCATTTCTGTACCCCGTTGGCTATAATGACTCCTGTGGTCGAGCAAATCTCAAGTAGTAGCTCCCCCTTAGCATTGGTCTCTGCTCTGTCCTCTGTTCTCCTGTCCCATTCTTCTGATCTTGTCTTGCTTGTCCATTGTATGTCTATGTCCTCCATATTCATGATTTGTGCCTGTCCCTGTCCTGTTCTAGCATTCAGGTCACCTATCAATATCATTGGCCCCTGTTCTTTCCATTTCATCATGGTCTCCCCCAGTTCTAACAAGTCCAGTTTATCACTACTTGGCGGGTAATAGGCTAAAATCAAAATTAATTCTATCTTGTTCTCTAACTGTAAACTCAAAACCATGTATCTCTTATTAACATCAGATTACAAAATACATGCACTTTTTACTACATTATCTTTAACATAGCAGGCTAATCCTGCGCTCCCTCTTCCAATTTTGAAGTTTTTGTCCTTCGCAGTTCCAGTACCATATCTTCAGCGTCTTTTCCCTCGCGGTTGTTCCCGCTGAGTTCCCATGTCTCCACCAGGCATATTATATCAGAGCCGTGTGCCTCTTCCAGCCTCTCCCCATCGTCCCATGGATACCCCGTGCAGTTCCAGTACCATATCTTCAGCGTCTTTTCCCTCGCGGTTGTTCCCGCTGATTCTGCTCCGTTTCCCATTCTCCTTGGTCTCCCTCTTGTCTTCATGGTCGGAGTCAGGATCGTATTCCCGGTTCCTGCTGCTCGGCTTTCGCCGGCCCCTTTTCCCCCTCTTTCTTCCCCTTTGTGTTGACTCATGTCGTGGGCTACATTTCCGTATTCTCTTGTGCAAGAATACCTTGCCATTCTTGACCCCCTTTGTACCTGCCTGATTAGGTTCGGCCTTGGCGACTCTAGGTAGCCCTTGCCCTGCATTGCCGTCGGTGTTTCACGTACTTTGATCCGTTTCTTATGCGGGATCCTATCCATAATACCCTCTCCTTGGCTGCTTTCGATCCACGAGTGTTAAGTTTATGTGCCTCGCTCTCTCCCCTCCCTTTGCCACGATCGCCTTTGCCTTGACAATGATGCTCCTGTGTTCTTTGAAGACCACCTCTATCACCTCTGCTTGATCACTTGGTATGTATCTTCGTTAGGTTTCTCGCTATTCCTATGAGCCTAACGTCATGCTTAATTCTAGTCTGTTCCTCATATTATACAATATGCGGTTTTATTTTATCAAATGATTCCCATGCATCCAATTGAACATTTCCTTTTCTAATTCAACCAACCTATTCAAATTTTGGCTTTCTCTTCCTCGATCTCGTCCATTCTTCTTTTGCATTTCTTGGCTTGTCTTTTCCACTCCTACCATCCTCGCGTCCATGCATACCCGCTACCTTGTTTTGGTTGGCCAGATTCGCCCGGTGTGTTGGCGCGTTCATGTGGGGTATCACGGTCTCTAACCCGCTTGTCTATACGGGCTAGGAAATCCTTGAGATCTTGTTGGCTTGCCGGTGTTATCTTGCCTCTCGCTCTCTTAGTGCGGCTATGGTGAGCGCCGTCCGCCATGTATTGAGCCGTGTTACACCGCTACACCGCTATAGTTGCTGGAGTATATTCTGCTCATACTTTGCTTAATTTGGAACCCAAAACAGTGAGCATCAACAGCATAACAAACACTTACAAGTTGAGCGCCGTCCGCCATGTATTGAGCCGTGTTACACCGCTACACCGCTATAGTTGCTGGAGTATATTCTGCTCATACTTTGCTTAATTTGGAACCCAAAACAGTGAGCATCAACAACATAACAAACACTTACAAGTCCTGGTTACACATCCTTCAGCTGACAACTGGCTTGACTATATTGCGCAGGCATTTCATACATCTGAACTGTTCCATATTGTATGCAGATGCGCTTTTCATTTTTTATCTTTGACATCCGACTAAAATTTGTGGCAGAAAATTAAGGCACTTGAAGAGCACATTCTGGAACTTCGTGCAGTTCTGGAAGGAGACCTAAAGGCAACAAATGAAAAGGTCGAGCATGGTCGCTAATTTGTTACAAGTTTGTCAGGGCACAAAGGAATCTTTAGAGAAGATTGAGCAACAGTTACAAGATTCTCTATCAAAATCTGCAGTTCTGGAAGGAGACCTAAAGGCAACAAATGAAAAGGTCGAGCATGGTGAAAATAGCGTAGCCAAGCTATCTGCTGAATTGGAAAAGGAGATTTCGTTGAGACTCACCCTTGAGAATACAGTTGGAGATTATGAGAAAAAAATACATGATTTAGAAACAGAACTTACCTCAACATCTGCCAAAGTTGAAGCTTTCAGGAAGCAATGTCAGGAAGCTTTTAGGACTCAAGTTGCAGCTTTCAGAAGCAATGTCAAAAAAGGAATACGCAGAGAAAAAGGCAGCAGATTCAGGAATAAAGCTAGACGAAGCAACAAGTTGTATTTCTGACCTGGAAGTTCAGCTAAGTACATCATTAAGCACAGCTGAACGTCTATTTTGTCTTGAGTCGTTTGAAGCATTTTTGTTCTTACGGCTGTCACACAAAATCCGTGAAAATGAACTCACTTTGAAGCATTTTTGTTCTTACGACTGTCACACAAAATCCGGGAAAATGAACTCACTGAAGCCAGAGCTAAGATCATTGAAGTTGAATCCCTGCTTGGAGCATCTAGTGCAGCAGTAGATGAAGCACGGAGTGAGGCAACTGCTTTAAAAGATAAGCTTGATGAAATGGAGCACAAGGCATCCGATTTGGATATGCAGCCTTCAGAAATTGAAAGTAAAGACAAGGGGATCTGGTTTAAAAGGACTCTATGGTTTACACAAGCGCCTTAGAGCTGCATGCAAAGATAATAATCTTTTGCTGGCAATTGGCAACCACCCTACAAAACTTGCAAACACAACCAAATATGCTACTAACTAATATTACACAAACTAATATTACACAAAATCAAAGCTAAATGACATAAAAAAACAATGTAAAGCTATGGGATGAATTTCAAATCAATACGGTGGGTAAGTGATAACCAGGTAGCGATATGCCTAGGGACATAGCCAAAGACATCATCTTCAGCTCCAAAGTTGATAAAGACATAAGAAAAGTTGGGCCATATTCTTCTTAAGTTATCAACACCGGCGAACTTTTTCGAGATTTGGATGTAAATATCCATGGCAATGTGTAATATTTGTTTTCTTTATGGGAAGCGTTGGCAGAGATGGTACGTAGTCTTCCAACAATATGCTGAATACACGTCTGGATAGGAGAGACAAGGGAAAACACTACGTACATGACAAGCAACCTGCAAATTTTTGCAGTCTCACAGATCGAAAAACCTATTCCAAAGCTTTCATCGGATGGGGTTCAAGACATTGCCTAGCAAACGACCACTACCATTACTTCTTTAAGATGATCCTCGTCTAGAACCGAGTTGGGTCTATGAATCGACAAAGAATCTTTGGTGTTGATAATCCATCAATGGCGGGCTTTCTGATCCATGCATCGTGTATGCATCGGGTGAATCACTCACATCTAATCCCACGATAATATATCTAGCGTAACTTTACCATACCGAATAAGTCATACATCATGCGACCCTAGATCACATTGCTCACTTAACTTGCTTAAGCTCCCTAACTTTACCTCAAAATCTGCATCTAGAAGCACACTGCTTGCCTTCAGATCTCTGAAACCCAAAAACTTAGGATAATTAGAAGAAGCATACAAGATATCTGACTTCAATGCACTCACTTAACTTGCTTAAGCTCCCTAACTTTACCTCAAAATCTGCATCTAGAAGCACACTGCTTGCCTTCAGATCTCTGAAACCCAAAAACTTAGGATAATTAGAAGAAGCATACAAGATATCTGACTTCAATGCATGAAAGCTAAGAAATAAATACATCAGCTTTTCTCAACCCAAGACCTACAGTAATTCAAGACTTTTTATTATTTTAAAGTGTACAGCACCATTTGTTTCCTTGGCCTCAACTCTTTGCATAAATAACTGAGCCCTAGGGCAAGACAAAGTTTTACTATTATCAAAATCAACTTCTAGTCCTTTGGATTAAAAAACCTTAATCATCTGTTAACGGTTTCCCCTCAAAAATCTGTGAGACGGTGGATACCGCTTTAAAAGCTTCAATTGCTAAATGTTCTTGCAAAAAGTCGCATTCAAATCCAGCAAGGTATCTGCTTTATAGAAAGATACGCGCGGACTGAAACACTCCTATGATAAATTCAAGCGAAATAGCTAAGCAATTCCAACAAGTGACCTAATGGGAATATCCAAAATGCAGAAGGTGCAAAATTGGATTGACAGACCCAATCCTCCTAGTCCTTTAGCGTTTTGTGCAGAATTGGAAGAGATTTGACTGTTTTACCTCGATTGCCTGAGGGATGGTAACAAAGTAGCTCTGAGGGATGGTAACGAAGTTGAACTGCAAGAGCCAACAAGCATTGACTTAAGAAATAATGCCAACAACCTTGCAAAATGGATAAGTCTGCTGCTGCATGCTGCTCACAGAACATGCTCAGGAAAACAAAAATAAAGCAAGAAAATTAGAAGCATTGAAGACAAATCTTACCTGATTATTGCTCCTTGGTTGTTCTAAGGACGAAATACAAGGAAACCTAAGTCTGCTGCTGCATGCTGCTCACTCTTCTCAAAAACAAATGGCACGATTTACCTTCCTGTTCTTTGAAGATCGATTGCTCCCTACTTGGATCGTCAGCGACTAAAAGAAAAATGAAGTCTGAAATCCCCCGGAATCTCCTTGCCTATGCCTGTTAACGTAATAATAAAAAAAAATATTCCTTCGGCGTTTCAATGGTTTCATTCAATGTATAGACATGTATATTTTAAGACATTAAAAATGGGGTCTATAGTAGTATTATACTCAATAGTAATTAATGTTGTCGTCGATGAAGAGAGTGTTCTTTGGATCTATAAACAAGCGATCCCGAACGTAACCTTTAATGTCGGCATTAGGCTCTTTCCATATTAAAGGCAACGGATCAATTCAATTTTTTTTTGTCCGAAGCCGGGCATCATCGACATTCACGTGTTTACCTCGTTAGAATTCGTGTTAAAAGTTATTTAGGGGAAGTGCTTTAGGCCCCTTTTTTTGCCATTTTTCTTTTGTAAACGGCTTTGCCTTAGAAATATAAAAATACAAAAATATTTTACTTTTAAGACATACCTTGCCATGGTATCAACCCATAGTGCCACAACACGATATTTTTTATGCCTTCATGGATGCCTTAGAGATATTTTTTTGTAAACGGCTTTGCCTTAGAAATATAAAAATACAAAAATATTTTACTTTTAAGACATACCTTGCCATGGTATCAACCCATAGTGCCACAACACGATATTTTTTATGCCTTCATGGATGCCTTAGAGATCCTTTTGCAGACACTCCAGAGAATGTGTTGCTTTGTGTGGTTGTTCATCCAAAGACACAACGACGATGGGTAGCAGCTGGTATTTGCCCCAACTCCTGAGGCATGTCTTCAGTTGTCCACTCTATGCTGGTGGATTCCTTTGCAGGACACTCCAGAGAATGTGCCTCTAAGTGTGGTTGTTCATCCAAAGACACAACGACGATGGGTAGCAGCTGGTATCAATACTATTGCAGCTTGGTATGAGTCTGATCATCTCATGTCATGGGAAGTGTCTCAGGTATAAATTGCTTGTGCATTAGAAATCCGCCTCCATCTAATAGATGGCATCTTGTGTCCCTCGACCCACAATGGAAAAGTGTTTGATATGGGTATGGGATAAGCCGCCCCACCCCAAAGTAATAGTTTTGTGGTGGCAAGTGATCCATAGATGCCTCGAGTCAAAGTTAGTCCATAAAATGGATGTCGGATTTTGAGCTCTGCCCTTTATGCCGACAAAGGGTTGAGAGTATTGAGCATTGTTTTTCTTGTGTGAGAGGCTTGGCAGCATGGTCTTGGTTGTTGACCCTTTTTTATCGCGTCTCGATCTAGCCAAGAAATTTTGCTTGCTATCTATCCGATGCTTGGCCCAAACAACTAAACGAGATTCCGGCCGGCTTTTATGGTCAATCCGGAAGAGAAGGAGGTTGTTTATCTTTAAGGGCATAGATCTGCGGATGAGGTTGTTCTTCAATGGGCGCAAGATAAAATTGTTATGGCTTACAATTGTTCTTCTCTTGATCAAGAGAAGAAAGTACCGTCGGCATACTTACCTCGTGATTCATTCTTTTGCATAGGCGGTGGTTGTGCTTTCAGTTGGATCGGTTTGTCCACGGGGTTATAATCCCTGTCTTTGCATTTATGTTTATTCGGTTTCTAGTTGGTGAATAAAGCTTGACGTCCTTCAAAAAAAAAAAAAAAAAAAAAAATTTGCCCCAACTTATCTTTTACTTAACATACGGCATGTCTTACCCATATTCTTAACACATGCTCTCGTAGAGTTGTAGGCTAAATGGTTATTTACACCATCAAACATTCAAGGATGAGCCAAACATTATGGCCATTTGCACATTTAGGCAAATTGACAATAACATACGGCATGTCTTACCCATATTCTTAACACATGCTCTCGTAGAGTTGTAGGCTAAATGGTTATTTACACCATCAAACATTCAAGGATGAGCCAAACATTATGGCCATTTGCACATTTAGGCAAATTGACAAGTGGAATAAGGCAAGTGGCAACTTGTTAGCCAATTTTTTCAATGGCAAAAATCCACACCATTTATATTCCGAGTGGAACATATTACATGTCTCATTGTGGAACATGTCTCATTACATGTTTGAGCCACCTAGGCTCCAACATGCCAAGGTGGCTGAAACATGTCACCTAGTCTCCAACATGCCAAGGTGGCTCAACCATGCCACCTAGGCTCCAACGTGCCAAGGTGGCTGAAACATGTCACCTAGTCTCCAACATGCCAAGGTGGCTCAACCATGCCACCTAGGCTCCAACATGCCAAGGTGGTCATAATACCTGGTTCCTACAGTAAGTTGGATGCTTTGGACTTATGCCCAGAGTTAGAACCCCATTCCGAGGGTTTGAAGAGAGACCTCAAGAGGGAGAACGAAAAAACCCTCCCCATAGTTGCGAAGTAGACAATCGATCAAATACCCAGATTACCAAGTACATACTATCTTTACACTATAGCACTAGGCTAGTAGTGCATTTGATCGATTGCAGGATTGCATCCGAAAGGTCAGAGTTATCCCACGGCACGTAGTTGCGAAGTAGACAATCGATCAAATACCCAGATTACCAAGTACATACTATCTTTACACTATAGCACTAGGCTAGTAGTGCATTTGTTGGAACAAGTCCTTTTTCCGTTGCCCCTATGTCGAGAAAGGGGAAATTTGAGGATTGGCACATCCATGTGGTGGATGGCCAATTTTTTTTTCGGGGTCATTTCTTGGGACATAAGCTACCATTTAAGCGGTGGGATTAACGGATGGAGTTGTTTTGATTCCCGATAACTAAACCCTATTAAATCTCGTAGGGTTTAGGATTTGGCACCTTCCCTACCTCACGAAGTTGTTGAGAGCTTGCGTGCGGGGTTTCTCGAGGGTTTGAAGAGAGACCTCAAGAGGGAGAACGAAAAACCCTCCCATGCAGGTTCCAAACTTGCATAACGATGGCTCGTGAATAAAGCGGGACATCGACGACCGCATGCGGAAGGCTCGAAATGATGATTTGATTGCGAGGATTGCATCCGAAAGTCGAGTTATCCCACGGCACATAGTTGCGAAGTAGACAATCGATCAAATACCCAGTTACCAAGTACATACTATCTTTACACTATAGCACTAGGCTAGTAGTGCATTGAGCTTAAAGGTTGACTAGTTGCCTATAGCAATTTGAGTTTGGCTTTGTTGGTCATAATACACCGGTTCCTCTGATGGAAGTTGGATGCTTTGGACTTATGCCCGAGTTAGAACCCCATTAGAGCTCCATAGTTTGGCGAACTGTTGGAACAAGTCCTTTTTACATTCGGGGCCCTATGTGAAGGGGGGGAAATTTGGGGATTGGCACATCCATGTGGTGGATGGCCAATTTGTTTTTGGGGTCATTTCTGGGGTCATAAGCTACCATTTGAAGCGGTGGGATTAGCGAGATGGAGTTGTTTTGATTCCCCGATAACTAAACCCTATTAAATCTGTAGGGTTTAGGATTTGGTGACCTTCCCTACCTCACGAAGTTGTTGAGAGCTTGCGTTTGAGGGTTTCTCGAGGGGTTTGAAGAGAGACCTCAAGAGGAGAACGAAAAAACCCTCCCCATGCACCGGTTCCAAACTTGCAGCATAGCGATGGCTCGTAACAAGCGGGGGACATCGTGACGACCGTGTGCATGCCGGAAGGCTTTCGAAATGGCGGATTCGATTGGGGATTGCATCCGAAAGTCGAGTTATCCCACGACACATGGTTGCGAAGTAGACAATCGATCAAATACCCAGTTACCAAGTACATACTATCTTTACACTATAGCACTAGGCTAGTAGTGCATTGGCTAAAAGGTTGACTAGTTGCCTATAGCAATTTGAGTTTGGCTTTGTTGGTCATAATACGGTTCCTACAGTAAGTTGGATGCTTTGGACTTATGCGAGAATTAGAACCCCATTCGAGCTCCATAGTTTGGCGAACTGTTGGAACAAGTCATTTTTATGTGGGTGCCCCTATGTCGAGAAAGGGAAATTTGGGGATTGGCACATCCATGTGGTGGATGGCCAATTTTGTTTTGGGGTCATTTCTTGGGACATAAGCTACCATTTGAGCGGTGGGATTAGCGGATGGAGTTGTTTTGATTCCCGATAACTAAACCCTATTAAATCTGTATGGTTTAGGATTTGGCAGCCTTCCTACCTACGAAGTTGTTGAGAGCTTGCGTGCGAGGGTTCTCTCGAGGGTTTGAAGAGAGACCTCAAGAGGGGAGAACGAAAAACCCTCCCCATGCAGGTTCCAAACTTGCGGCAAGCGATGGCTCGTAACAAGCGGGACATCGACGGTAATGCATGCCAGAAGGCTCGAAATGACAGTTCGATTGCAAGATTGCATCCGAAAGGTCAGAGTTATCCCACGACACATGGTTGTGAAGTAGACAATCGATCAAATACCCAGATTACCAAGTACATACCATCTTTACACTATAGCACTAGGCTAGTAGTGCATTGAGCGGAAGGTTAGATTGCATCCGAAAGGTCAGAGTTATCCCACGACACATGGTTGTGAAGTAGACAATCGATCAAATACCCAGATTACCAAGTACATACCATCTTTACACTATAGCACTAGGCTAGTAGTGCATTGAGCGGAAGGTTGACTAGTTGCCTATAGCAATTTGAGTTTGGCTTTGTTGGTCATAATACCTGGTTCCTACAGTAAGTTGGATGCTTTGGACTTATGCCCAGAGTTAGAACCCCATTCCGAGCTCCATAGTTTGGCCGAACTGTTGGAACAAGTCATTTTTCCGCCGTGCCCCTATGTCGAGAAAGGGGAAATTTGGGGATTGGCACATCCATGTGGTGGATTGGCACATCTCCCTCAATGACAACCACCTACAACATGGTATAACATCAATATAAGTAAATTATTAACTATGAGAAGGTACAAGTGCTATACGTGCATAGTTTGGCTAGCTTGAAAATGGGTTCACAAATGTTTGAAGGTAGAGTACCTGGTAGAACAATTGGCAAGTACTCCTACATGCAAGAAATAGTGAAGTTAAAAACAAACATCAATGAGTATAATAAGTGTGCATAACTTACCTCTAGTAACTTGTGAAAGTCATGTGACTTGAGTCCTTGGAGCTTACCATCCTTTGTCCAACATTTGCGCATGGAAGAGGAGTAACCAGTTGGAGTACGTAGAGATTTTAACGAAGCACACACCTTTTGATAGTCACCCTTTGTTAGAACCCATGGAGGTGGTTTGTTTGATCTCATCCAAGCACATTGTGCAGGCTTGACTTGAAGTTGGTCTGCCCTTCCTCCTTCAGTGTCTTTCTCTTCCGTAATGTGTTTCCATATTGATTCTGACACATTTTTTTATTATGTGAATGGGATCTAATAGGCTCGTGAACTTTAATTCGGTCCAATATGGCAATTGATAAAATCTTGAAAGCCACTTCATACCATCAGGAGGATCCATCACAATTGGATGATGTTGGAAGAAATTTATCGTGACCCTCAAAACCATCTTCCTCATTTCTTTGGAGTAAGCAGTAACCTTCTCACCACAACGCACACGGGCACACTTGCCTTTTGTTTGGAGTCCTACATTTCAATGTAAGGTCTTAAAATGTTGTATCGCGACCATGTCAAATTGTAAATGGCTATTTAACCACGCTTTTGTACATCTGATGAGGCACGGGTAGTCATGCATTGTCCACATCAAAATCCCCTCAAGATGAAGTTTTGTCCGTAAATTTTGTCCTAGAAGCATCAACCATTGGCACTCCATCCCATAGTTGTAGAAGCTCATCAACTAAGCGGAGAAAGGTACACATCAAAATTCGTTGGTTGGGAAGGCCCTTTGTTATATGCACAATCAATGTTAGTCGATTTCAAAAAGATATTAAATTTATATTAAAGCAAATACCTGGAATGGTCATGACCAACATTATGTGGCTACGCTTTATGGATTCAAATTCGTTGGTTGGGAAGGCCCTTTGTTATATGCACAATCAATGTTAGTCGATTTCAAAAAGATATTAAATTTATATTAAAGCAAATACCTGGAATGATCATGACCAACATTATGTGGCTACGCTTTATGGATTCATCTGGCGGAATATTGTAATTTACAAGCATTACTGGCCAGGTTGACCAAGAGGCCGCTCGTTGTGAAAATGGATTGAAGCCATCTGTTGCCAACCCCATACGAATGTGCCTAGGTTCAGTTGCAAAATCAGACCATGTCTCCTCTATAAATTTCCATGCCCTAGAATCTGCAGGATAACGCATAATCCCATCCTTGCTACGGTGGTGTGCATGCCATGTCATGAGAGCAGCCTTTTCTTTCATTCTAAACATGTGCTTCATCTTTGGAATGATAGGAAAGTAATGTAATACTTTAGCGGGGACTTTATCACTCTAAAATCCATCCTTATACCTTCCTGATCCACATATGGGGCAACTGGTATAGTCCTTCTTATCTTTATAATATAAAATTCATTCATTAGGACACACCACACACGTGAATGCTTTCATACTCAAAACCAAGCGCCTTGATTAGTTTGCGTGCGTCTTGCCGACTTTTAGGCATGTTATTTCCTTCTGGCAATAATTTTCCTATAAACCTGCATTCTATATATTAGTAGATAATATAAAACTATGAGAATAGACATAACGTCAATAGCTATATTGGATATCTTGTACTGAGCTTGAATGCTGAGTATTGATAGATTGACTGACAACTGCGATATTGTACAACCTTCATACAATTTTGCTGAAGCCTATGTATTCATCAACATATTGTGTTGGATATTCTTGGTCATTATTGTCATTAGTTGCATTGTCATGATGCTCCATATGTGTGTGTGTGTTCAATCTTCCATGAGTTGCTCAAAAGTTGCAAAATCTTCTATAAGGTTGCGTGCAGTCTCATCATATGCATTGTCAATAGTAGCTGGTTCATCTCTTGCATTCTCAATTAATGGTGGATTAGGTCTTTGGCTTCGAATAATCACCGGATTTTCCTTTATGATCTTATCCTTCGATGCAAGTTGTTTTGCAGACATTCGATGCCCATCCTCTCTCTTAAAATAATAAGATTGTTAGTACATAACTAGTAATGGTACCCAGCATTGCTGGGCATAATTTAGGAACCTTTAATTTCTTTCTTTTTTTATTCTCCCCTTTTTTTTTTCTAACCCCCTTCTCCCTCCCTTTGCCTTCCCTTTCCCCTTCCCCTTTTTTCTTTCTCTTTTTCTTATCATCTTTTTCCCTTTCTTTTTATCTTTCCCCGCTCTTCCCATTTTTCCACTACTCTTTTTCCCTTTCCTTTTCCCCTTCCTCTTCCTTTTCCTTTTCTCTTTCCCGTTTCTCATGCATTTTTTTCGTTCTCTTTTGCTTACCTTTTCATGTGCCCTTTTCTTCCTTTCCCCACCCTCTTCCTCTTGATCACGCGCCCTTTTCCCCATCTCTTTTTTCCTATTTCTCTCTCCCCTTTTCCTCATGCTCTTTTTGCTTTCCCTTCTCCTTTTTCCGCTTCCCTTTTCCTTTCAACTTTCCCTTTGCGCTGTTCCTTTTTTCCCTTTCCTTTCTCTTTCCCCTTCCTTTACATTTTCTCTTTCCCGTTCCCTTTCCCTTTTCATATGCCTCTTTCCATTCCCTTTTCTCAACCTTTTTTATGTACCCTTTTTCCTTCTTTACCCATCTCTTTTCCCCTTTCCACTTTCTCCTTTCTTGTTTCTTTTTTTTTTTCCCCTTTCCTATACTCTTTTTCCCTTTCTTTTTTCTATTTCCTCACCCTTTCCCTCTTCTCTTTTTTCTCGTGCCCTTTTCTCCTTCCTCTTTTCCTATTCCTTGCTCCCTACCCTTTGTCTATTCTATTTTCCCCCCACCCTTTTCCTCCTTTTTCCATCCTTTCCCTCTTCCTTTTTCTCGATGCTCTTTTTGCTTCCCTTTTTCTCTTTCTTCACCCTTTCTCTCTTCCCTTTTTTTCACGCCCTTTCCTTTTTTCTCTTTTTCTTGTTCCCTTTTCCCAAGTTCTCTTTTGCCCTTTCCCCCTCTCTTTTCCTTTTTACTTTCCTTTTTCCCATGGACTTTGCAACCTTTTCTTATTTTCCCTTGCCTTTTTCTCCTTTTCTCACCCTTACTTCTTACCCTTCTCGCGGTGCCATTTTTCCTTTCCCTTTTCCCCTCGCCTATTCTATTCCTTTTTCTATTTTCTTTTATCTTTCCCTTTTTCCTTTTCTCCTTCTCTTTCCTTTTTCCTCTTACCTTTCTTTTATTCCTTTTCACTTTTCCCTTTTCCCTTTCATCGTTTTTCCTTTTTCCTTCCCCTTTTCCTTTTCCCTTTCCCTTTTCCCTTTCATCGTTTTTCCTTTTCCCTTCCCCTTTTCCTTTTCCCTTTTCCCTTTTCCCTTTTCCCTTTCCTTTTCCCTTCCCTTTCCTTTTCCCTTTTCCCTTTCATCGTTTTTTCCTTTTCCCTTTTCCCTTTTCCCTTTCATCGTTTTTCCTTTTCCCTTCCCCTTTTCCTTTTCCCTTTTTTTTTTTTCCTTTCATCGTTTTCCTTTTCCCTTCCCTTTTCCTTTTTCCTTTTCCATTTTCCTTTTTTCCTTTTCCCTTTTCCCTTTTCCCTTTCATCGTTTTTCCTTTTCCCTTCCCCTTTTCTTTTTCCCTTTCATCGTTTTCCTTTTCCCTTTGCCTTTTCTTTTCCCTTTTCCCTTTCATCGTTTTTCCTTTTCCCTTCCTTTTCCTTTTTCCTTTTCCCTTTCATCGTTTTCCTTTTCCTTTTCCTTTTCCTTTTCCCTTTCATATTGAAGACATAGTCAAGATGAAATTTTAGTTGAAGAACGCGCACATCATCTCCACCATTGGTCAATCAAATCCTCGACCGTCCGATTTAGGGCTCCATTGAAGACACACGCTATCTTATATTATAATGTTATTGTGTAAGTGTTGGATGACCCTAATTTTACGGCCCAGATTGACCAAACCAATGGCGATGATGATGCCGTCACAAAGTTTTGAGTTTTTAGGGTTCGCGAGGCCTATTTTTCTTTGCATTCCTCGATGGTATCCACATGCACGCCACAGGTGGAGCAACCTTTGCTAGGTTCGGCGACTTCTTGATAGATTTATGCTCGATCACGGAAGATCGTGTTGAGATTTTTATCTTTGGGATGGTCTTCGTCTCTCTTTTCAAGATTTGGTTGAAATTTTGGGCCGATCCGGATAGCCCTTTTCTTCTTGCTTTAGTGATTTAGGGGTTCTTTAGTGATGGAAAAGCGAGGCCAAGGTCTGCAACACCCATCGCGGCAAAGCTCGGCGTCACTATCCTCTAAAGCACCTTTCGCTTCTTCAAGTTCGGCTCCCGCGAGTTGAATGGAGCTTGGGATGGCACACACTCTTGATGATTCATATCTAAATCCACGGGGGCCGATTTCATGCACGAATGGCTTTTCTAGCGAGATGTCTCTCACTCTTGTAAAGGCGAAGGCGAGTTCTTTGCGTTGGCTTCTAAGGTGCATTCTCTGTTAGCCTAGGGTTTAATCTTCATTAGGCATGAGTTTAACTTCCGTATGTTTCTTTGAGCGTTATTATCATTTGGATCTATGACAAGATAAAATTGCTAGAGTTCATTTACAACCATGACAATTGTGCGGAGGCGGACAAAGATTGATATAAGTGTCAATCCCGGGGTGGTTGATTATTGAACTTGATTTAGAGTAGGATCTTCTTTGGAGCTAGCATCAACAACAAATTACCTCTCCATGGTTACTTTTGCCTTCTATTGAAACAAAATGTTTTGGTAGATCCGGCATTATTTATGCTCTCTGCTGCCTTTTGACATGTATATAGGCATTTCTAAACACTTTCAAATGAGGTCTTACGTTTTTAGTTACGCAGCTTATTGTTTAACAATCTATTGTCATACTTCTAGTGACCATATGGGCTCCTTCTTTGTCGAAGGCCATCACGGATCTTGGCAATCTGTGTATCGAGGTACTATTCTTGCCTCATTCTCCATGATTTTGGGGCGAATTAATCCTTGACACTTCTCTTATCTGCCGGGATGGCGGGATCCTTAACATGTGTAGAAAATCTTGGGGAATTCATTGAGAATGGAGAACTAAAGCAAGGACTTCAATTTGTTGAGATCATGGAAAAGCAAAGGGACATCAATATCTAGGAACATAGCATATTGCCTTCTAAAGGAGTGCTTTGAAAAGAAGGATCCACAGGCTGGTAGGCGATAAATGCAAAAGCGGTAACTTTGAGCAAGCAACCTAAGTTATATATTCATGGATTTTAATAATTAGGCCTTACGAAAGGAGAACAAAATTATCTGTGGAGCTTAATAAAGTAGGTAAGTTCTTTTCACATTTTGTATTTATAGTTTTCTAACAATTGGGTTTTGTCTAGAACTAGACTTCAATGGTGGAAAATGTGGTTTCCACGGGGAAATGCTCATTTGCTATCTCGGTGCTAGAGATCGAGTATAAAGGGTGGAAAATACTACTTCTCATGTAAATATGTTGCAATCATCTGATTTCTAACTCCAATACACAAACCTTTAACGCCTCCTAATGCCTCCTTTTGACTATTTTGGAAATTACGCATCCGTTTTAGCGAGCCTCTAGCCTCTATCCTCTATGGGTTAATGACTACCGACTATAAATCTCATGCATAATTTATCTCTTTTCGCCATCAAGGGCCTTTTAAAAATTATACCACTAGCTCTCTGTTCTTGAGTGACTTGCCAAGTCCAACTTCTTGAAGCACAATAGTAAATTATAATTTAAGATGGTTTTACGATTAAGGAGAGCACTTGGTTTAATGGGCAACAAATATCTTTGCCCTTATTTTGTGTGGAATGTTGCAATCATAAAGGAGAGCACTTGGCTTAATGGGAAACAAATATCTGCCCTTATTTTTGTGTGGAATGTTGCAATCACAACGTGAAATCACGTATATCACGCAATATATATTAAACTTTGAAAGGTACACAATGTTAATAGGAACTTACGGCGGTTGGGAAAATCATGCACAAGGAATTGGGAAAACCATGCCACACAAAGGAATTGTGCACTACATCAACTGTCACAATAACAGCGACAACTTATAAATTGGCAATGTTACTTTTACAATGTTGGTGACAACTTATAAATTGGCAATGTTACTTTTACAATGTTAGTGCTAGAGATACAAAACACTTAGTGCATTGCGTATTTGGCAATGTTACCTTCACAATGTTAGTGCTAGAGATACTAAACACTTTTACAATGTTGGTGACAACTTATAAATTGGCAATGTTACTTTTACAATGTTAGTGCTAGAGATACAAAACACTTAGTGCATTGCGTATTTGGCAATGTTACCTTCACAATGTTAGTGCTAGAGATACTAAACACTTAGTGCATTGCAGACAACCCAAGTAGCATTTGATAACCCAAGTGTAGACACTATGTGCAACAAGAAAAAAAGTCACAAAAACACACATCTTTTCCTTTTTGTTGTAAATGCCAATGGAATTTAGGAACATAGTAGCAGTTAAGAACATCAACCAACAGGACCTACAGAAAAAAATAGCAGATCTCAAAATTGTTATGAACAAACACAAGATTGTTCTACTCAAAGCTCTCAGAGATACTGATGCAACATTATCTAACATCAAGGAGCTAGGTTCCTTACAAACATTGTTAAACCTTCGAAAAAAATTTATTACGGTTGGATTATTACTGCACGCATTTCTCATTGCGACCAAAACGTGTTTAGGCTCCCAACTTATGCCCAGCAACGCTGGGCACAATTACTAGTAATTTTATAATATCTTATATTATAATGTTGTGTAATGGACCGCACCCTAAATCGGACGGTCGAGGATTTGATTGAGTAATGGTGGAGATGATGTGTGCGTGTCTTCAACTAAAATTTCATCTTGACTATGGCTTCAATATGAAAGGGAAAAGGAAAAAGGAAAAGGAAAAGGGAAGGAAAAAACGGAAAAAGGAAAAGGAAAACGAAGGAAAGGGAAAAGGGAAAAGGAAGAGGGGAAGGAAAAGGAAAAAGATGAAAGGAAAAGGGAAAATGGAAAGGGAAAAGGGAAACGGAAAGAAAAGGGAAAAGGGAAAAGGAAAAGGGGACGGGAAAAGGAAAAACGATGAAAGGGAAAAGGGAAAAAGGGAAACGGAAAGGGGAAGGGAAAAGGAAAATGATGAAAGGGAAAAGGGAAAAAGGGAAAAGGGAAAAGGAAAAGGAAAAGGGAAAAGGAAAAGGGGACGGGAAAAGGAAAAACGATGAAAGGGAAAAGGGAAAGGGAAAAGGGAAAAGGGAAAAGGAAAAGGAAAAAACGATGAAAGGGAAAAGGGAAAAGGAAGAGGGAGAAGGAAAAGGAAAAGGGGAAGGGAAAAGGAAAGAATAGGGGAAGGGAAAAGGAAAAACGATGAAAGGGAAAAGGGAGGAGGAAGAGGGAAGGGAAAAGGAAAACGATAAAAGGGAAAAGGGAAAAGGGAAAAGGAAAAAAGGAAAAAAGGAAAAGGAATAAGGAAAAGGAATAGGGGAAGGGAAAAGGAAAAACGATGAAAGGGAAAAGGGGATAAAAGAAAATAGAAAAAGGAATAGAATAGGACGAGGGGGGAAAGGGAACCAAAAGAGCACCATGAGAAGGGTAAGAAGTAAAAAGGAAAGAGAAGGAGAAAAGGAAAATGGAAGGAGAAAAGGAAAATGGAAAGATAAAAGAAAATAAAAGTAAAAGGAAAAGAGATAGGAAAAGGGAAAAAAAAGAGAACTTGGGAAAAGGGAACGAGAAAAAAAAGAGAAAAAGGAAAGGGTGAAAAAAAAAGGGGAAAAGAGAAGGTGAAGAAAGAGAAAAGGAAAGCAAAAAGAGCATCGAGAAAAAGGAAGAGGGAAAGGATGGAAAAATGAGGAAAAATAAGGGGGGAAATTAGAATAGACAAAGGGTAGGGAGCAAGGAATAGGAAAAGAGGAAGGCGAAAAGAACACGAGAAAAAAGGGAAGAGGGAAAGGGTGAGGAAATAGAAAAAGAAAGGGAAAAAGAGTATGGGAAAGGGAAAAGAAAAAGAAACAAGAAAAGGAGAAAGTGGAAAGGGGGAAAAAGGGGAAGAAGATGGGAAAGAAGGAAAAAAGGGTACATAAAAAAAGGTTGAGAAAAGGAATGGAAAGAGGCATATGAAAAGCGAAAGGAGCGGAAAGGGAAATGTAAAGGAAGGGGAAAGAGAAAGGAAAGGGAAAAAGGGAACATCGCAAAGCAAAAGGGTGGGGAAAGTATGAAAAGGGAATGGAAAGTTGAAAGGAAAAGGGAAGCGGAAAAAGGAGAAGGGAAAGCAAAAAGAGCATGAAGGAAGGGGAAAGAGAAAGGAAAGGGAAAAAGGGAACATCGCAAAGCAAAAGGGTGGGGAAAGTATGAAAAGGGAATGGAAAGTTGAAAGGAAAAGGGAAGCGGAAAAAGGAGAAGGGAAAGCAAAAAGAGCATGAGGAAAAGAGGAGAGAGAAATGGGAAAAGAGATGGGGAAAAGGGCACATGATCAAGAGGAAGAGGGTGGGGAAAGGAAGAAAAGGGCACATGAAAAGGTAAGCAAAAGAGAACGAAAAAAATGCATGAGAAACGGGAAAGAGAAAAGGAAAAGGAAAAGGAAGAGGAAGGGGAAAAGGAAAGGGAAAGAGAGTAGTGGAAAAATGGGAAGAGCAGGGAAAGATAAAAAGGAAGGGAAAAAGCTGATAAGAAAAAGAGAAAGAAAAAAAAGGGAAGGGGAAAGGGAAGGCAAAGGGAGGGAGAACGGGGTTAGAAAAAAAAAGGGAGAATAAAAAAAGAAAGAAATTAAAGGTTCCTAATTTATGCCCAGCAAGGCTGGGTACCATTACTAGTAAGATACTAATAATATGAAACCCAAAGACCAATAAGTTTTTCAATTTATAGTGGATAATTAAGACGTTGCATAGCGATATGAAAGCTAACATACATATCAAGCATAATACACATTATTCTAAAACTCAAAGTATTAAAGATTTAAAAGACATGACAAGATGTAAGACAACAAGTCCTTCATTACACTAAAGCTTTAGAATCAAGTTTAGTTCACAATTGATAATCTTGGTTTTTCAATCACTAACAAATTGTAGAGGAACATCTGTTCGTATTGGATAGTCTAGAATCAACTCTTCACCTTTGAAAAGACTTCTTATAGCCATCACCATGACAAAACTATGACATTTTCCTGCCATATAAGGTTCTTTGTCATTATTTCTTTCTTCAAACACACAATTCACTAGAGTTTTTCATACGGAATGAGTATTGTGTCAATTTCTCCCACTCAGCTAACTTGTAAATAGGACCTCCATATAGTCCTTAAATTGTCCTCTTGTACTCCACTCATCTCCATGGAAGCTGCATTGTTATTACACCCATACACCATCATACGGAATGAGTATTGTGTCAATTTCTCCCACTCAGCTAACTTGTAAATAGGACCTCCATATATCATCAGTGACACCTCCCCATTGCAAGGAACTTTTACATCATTTAGAATGAATAAGCCTCTACCAGCACCAGAAATTGTAGAATCTTTAATCATGTATCTATTACCCCAATAAGAGAATATTTGACCTATAGATGGCAATGGCCCTTCATATAATCCAAGACGCCTTCGATCAACTTGCTTTATCATCCTTTCAACATCTAAAGGCATAGATAAATTAGGCACAGAACAAGCTAAAGATTAATTCGTACTTCCCCCCATCATAGAGGCACACAATGTATGCATGCGAGTACGACATCTAGACTGACATTGTGCTGAGTCCACCTCATCATCTTGCTCAGGGATATTTCTCCAAACTCCTTTTGAAAAACTAATGTAACATAATTGAGTTACACTCTGCGATGTGATGTGTTATGTCAAACACCATTACATAGAACTTAAAAGGGAATAAAAATATGATCGCTCATGTCGACCGCAACAATCTCTACACCAACAAGGTGAGAATTGACCCGCATAACTCTCCCTTGGAAGAATTGGTTGTTCTATTCCTTGTTTACGTAGCTCCACGAGCCCTTCTCTTCCTCAGAGGCAGATAACCCAGACCGGGGGATCGCTTTGCATGTTGAAGCCGATTCTAAGAAGAAAGAAATCGCGGATTCAACAGAGGAAGGCTACTGATCTTTGAGAAACGAAGAAATAGAACAATTCAAAAGTTTTTAGAACGTTAGCTTTTGTAACGTAAGGGTCAGTTGTAACGCATTTCAACATCTAACTTGAAACACATTTCAAAGTTGTAACGCATTTAATTTGTAATGCGTTTCAAAACGAAGAAATAGAACAATTCAAAAGTTTTTAGAACGTTAGCTTTTGTAACGTAAGGGTCAGTTGTAACGCATTTCAACATCTAACTTGAAACACATTTCAAAGTTGTAACGCATTTAATTTGTAATGCGTTTCAGAGGAGTTGTAACGCATTTCAACTTCTACTTTGACACGCGTTTCAGAGTTGAAACGATATTTAATTGTAACGCATTTCAAACATATTTGTAACGCGTTACAAATGCTAAATTTTGTAACGCATTTCAAGAAATGAATTTTGTTATTTGTTACGCGCTACAACTAACTTTGCGTTTCAAAGTTTTAAAGCGTTACTATTAGAGCGTATCAAACCCCCCTAAATTCTATTAGTGTGCTGCAAGTATAGAGTTCCATGATATGACATTGTGCTGGGGCATTTTCTCAAATGCTATCCTTGCATCATTAAAACATCCACATTTGTCATACATGTTGATAAGCCTTCAAGCCGCATTTCCTTAAACAATGTAAATACCGATCAACGCGTCTTCAATCTCTGCGAATCTTTGTCAAGATTATATTCCATGAGACAAAGATCCCTCCGAGGCATTTCGTAAACAAAACTCACGGCTTCTTCAAGACTACCATATTGAAAGTAGGTCGCTAGCATTCCATTCCAAGATACCATATCCCTATTAGGCATTTTGTCAAATACATTCCTAGCTCCTGCAGATTTTGACAACGAGCATAAGCGTAAATCATGAAATTCTATGAAAACACATTGGGCTCAGATGCCATGGAAAAGCCGCAGGCATCCTTCAAAGCACCACATTTGCCATACATCTCTATAAGAAAATTTGCCAAGAATCGTATTTTCCATACCCATTTCTAACTATCCGGTTATGAAGCTTCTTACCTTCTAATAAAGCCTTCTCGTTACCATAGCGCTGCAAAGAGAGGTACATAATCTCGATATTCTAAGCCAATATAGCCTGTCCAGAATCTTGGTAAAATTCCTTGCATGTTTTCTTCATCCATCGGGAACAAAAGATTGTAAATCGCAGCGATAACTGTAAGGATAAAAAGGATATTTTTTTATTGCCGCCATCTATTGCCAATAGATCACGAAGAAGTTCATTATATATCTCTAGCATCTGCACTTCTCTGCAGCCATAGCCTGCCGTGTTCTAGTCCATTCTAACGGAATAGACCAAATCCTGCTCGGAATTTACATGTCAGTTATCCGGTTGCCAATAGATCACGAAGAAGTTCATTATATATCTCTAGCATCTGCACTTCTCTGCAGCCATAGCCTGCCGTGTTCTAGTCCATTCTAACGGAATAGACCAAATCCTGCTCGGAATTTACATGTCAGTTATCCGGTTGAAACACCACCGATCGAAAACGCAGATGACCTAGCATTTACAGTGAGCAGCAGGTTTTTAGCAGTCACAAGCATATCCTAAGAATATTCTGGCATATACCTAGGATATGCCACAAACCCATATAAACAAGGGTTTGCCCCCCTAGGGGCAACCCAAAAAAACTAATGTGTTTTTTTTGCTTATTTGGCCCAATCATATCTTGAGAAATATAAGACATTAGTGTCACGGAAAAAGGGCCTTGCGAAATCCGACAACCCTGTGAAATCCATTGGATGCTCTTCGCAAGCCGAATCGAGGAGCCCTGCGAATCCGAGTTGGGGAGTTTTGCCTGTTTGGATGCTTCACTTTGGCGGGCGGGCTATAGCCTTGGCTTCTGCTATTTTGAAGCTTCGGCCACAGCGGCGTTTTTTGTTGACGATTGGTTTTTCTGCACCATTGGCTCGTGCAGAAGAATTAAACGCCAAAAAAACGGTGACCTTCGATGTGAGAGATTCTGCCCTAAGCTTTTGGGAAACAGGAAACCAGATTGACAGGGCAAATCTTCAGCCCAATATTGGATTGGATGGCAATTCCATGCCAAGGCAGGAGGAGATAAACTTCAAGAGAATGGTCAACACAGACAGTTTACCAGATGAATTTTGAAGAATCTCAATGGCCATTGCTCAGCCCCTTTTCTTCGTCAATTGTTATGACAATATGCCACAGAGATGTAGAGATGCAAAGTCTCTGCCAGAAGGAAAGCAACTTCATGCCCATCTTATCCACGCACCCTTAAGGGCCAGCGTAATTCTACTAAACAGCCTCATGAACATGTATAGCAGATGGTGCTGCTTCGAGGATGCACATTTAATCTTTAGCAGAATGGTCCAACAAAACAAATTCACCTGGACAACTATAATTGGAGCATTTGCCAGGAACGGGGACCTTTACCTGGCTCTTGCACTCTTCCAAGAAATGCAGTATCAGAAGGTTGAACTGGATAGTATAACATTTGTTTGCACTATTAATTCGTGTGCCAAACTGACAATACTTGCATATGGTAAAATCATGCATGCATATATTGTTAGAATTGGATGTTATAGAGATGTTGTTCTGAATAATACCCTTATGGATATGTATGGGAAATGTGGCAGTATAGAGGATGCCGCTTGTGTTTTTGAAAGTATGACAGTGCGCGATACTATCTCATGGAATGTTGTGATTGGAGCAATTTCTACATGTATGGATGTCGGTATGTCTTTGAAATCGTTCAATGAAATGCAACAAGCTGGTATCAAGGCAGACAAAGTCACCTTTGTTAACATTCTGAGTACTTGTGGTAACCCACAATATGGAAAATGGGTCCATGCATCCATTATGAAATATGGGTTTGAGTCTGAACTTGTTTTAGGAAATGCTCTTGTTGATATGTACATCAAAAGCAGCAGGCTAGAAGATGCATGTTCTGTATTTGATAGGCTTCGAGCAAGAGATGTTGTGTCATGGACTACGTTGGCTACTGGATGTGTCCAACATAATGATGGAAAAATCGCTTTGATGCTTTTTAGGGAGCTGCAAGCTGATGGCCTGAAGCCAAATCGGGTTACTTTTTTGGGTATCCTCGGTGGGTGTGCTGCATTCTCATCTCTTAACATGGGGAAACATGTTCACGCTTCCATCATTAAAGCTGGAGTGGAAACAGGTGCGTCTGTAGGCAGTGCAATTGTTGATATGTATATAAAATGTGGAAGTATAGGTGATGCACATAGAATATTTGATAGCATCATCGATCGTAATGTTGTTCTTTGGAATGCTTTGCTTGGGGGATATGCTCAACTTGGTGATGTTCAGAATTGTTTCAGGATTTTTCATCACATGCATGTGAAACCAGATGATGTATCTATTATCTGTCTTCTGAATGCATGTGGAAACTGTGTATGTATAGCTTATGGAAAGCTTGTTCATGCTTACAGTTTGAGAGAAGCAATTGAGTTTGATTCTTCGTTTGAGAATTCACTTATAGATATGTATGCTAATTGCAGAAACATGCTGGATGCATGGAACGTGTTCCAGAGAATGCATAGTCATGACATCATTTCATGGAATACAATAATTGGAGGATGTGCTCAACATGCATTTAGTAAGGAAGCATTGGACCTTTTCAATGAAATCATAAAGGAAAGCCCATCGCCAGACCGTATAACGTTTCTCAACGTTGTAAATGCATGTGCCAGTCTGCAATCCTGGGGACAGGGGAAATGGATCCATACTTATATCATACAAAATGGATATCAATCCGATATCTGTATTGTGAATGCACTTGTGGACATGTATAGCCACTGTGGGAGCCTCAAAGATAGTCAGCATGTATTTGACATGATGCCAACTAGGGATGTGATGTCTTGGAATTCGATAATTGGAGCTCATGCACAACATTGTGAACCCCATGGGGCTTGTGAAATTTTCCTCCAAATGTCATGTGAGGATGCAAAAGTTGATAACATAACTCTCATCCATATCTTAAATGCATGTGCGAATGGATTTTCTTTTGGAAAAGGGAAATTGTTTCACTCTTATATGCAGGTTCAACATGAAATAGATGTCATGATGGAAAATACAGTTGTTGATATGTATTGCAAATCTGGGAGCATAGCAAAGGCTGTTGAGACATTTGATAGGATGCCCATGCACAATGTTGTTTCATGGAATGCTTTGCTTGGTGGGTATGCACACTACAGAGGTGCTCTCTCTCCGTTGATGATTCTTAGACAGATGAGAGAAGAAGATATAGAGCCTGATCGGGTCACCTTTTCTATCATATTAGGAATCTGCAGTGAAAGCTTAGCCCTAGAACAAGGAAGGAAAATACATAACATCATTAATGAAACTGGGTTCGAAATTGATTTGTTTATTGGTACAGCATTGGTTGACATGTATGTAAAGTGTGGTGAAATGGAGGAAGCTGTAGTTGTGTTTAATGAAATGCCTGCACAAAGCGAAGTGACATGGAATGCATTAATCGCAGGATATATTGAATATGGAAATGGGGAAGAGGCCTTGAGGCTCTTTAAAGAAATGCAACACAATGGCATGGTGCCTGATAAGGTAACATGTATCAGTGCCCTCATGGCATGCTCTGGTATAGGAGCTATGGAGGAAGGTAAAGAGATTCATGCCTATATAAGGCAGAATGAATGGGACTTGGAGGAAACCCATGTCAGTAACGCTCTCCTTGACATGTATATGAAGTTGGGATACATAGATCATGCTTGTTCTGTGTTTAACAGTATGCATACAAGAGACGTGATTTCTTGGACGGCAATGATCGCAGGATATGGTTACCATGGGGATACTCTAAAGGCATTGGGTCAGTTTATGGAAATGCAACAGAAAGGTGTAAAGCCTGATGTAGTTACATATGTTGCCATTTTGTCAGCATGCAGCTATGCAGGTCTACTCTATCAAGGTTACCATTACTTTCAGTCCATGAGTCTGAATTATGCAATCACACCACTATCACAGCATTATGCATCGATGATTAGTCTTCTTAGCCGCACAGGATACCTGGATAACACAAAGGACTTCATTGATACAATGCCATTCGAGCCTGGTGTTGTAGAATGGACTGCATTTCTTAACTCTTGCAGAGTTTATGGTGATTCTGAAATGGCAGACTATGCCCTAAAGGAAATTATAGCATTAGAACCTGAAAATATTGGTGCACTTGTGTTGTTATCGAACATTTATGCAGAAACTGATCGGTGGGAAGACAAGGCAAACATAAGCATCATTGAGGAGGAAGTCAAGATTGAGTTGAATGCTAAATAATGTTCATTCCTATGTTGAGGAGCTATCTGTGCAGACTCTAAATGCCTCTGAAAAAGGCTATACCTCCTCTTCTTTGTATTTTGATAAGGGGTTGGGCTTTGTGCACCGGAAAAGGGCATGTATTTTTAGGAACGTGACATGTGCCGTCCCAGCTTCGTTCCCTATTTGCGCTTGTAATGTTTATATTTTGAATTTTATCATTCAATGCGCAGTTGTGGAGCTCGGCCGAGGGATATTTTCAATACATGTATAATTATTATGGGAAAGATTCTTTAGGCATATTCGGTGTTGATACCTCTTCCTAGATTCGACACGTATTTCTCCCGTTCCACAAGAAAAATCCGGCTGACATTTTGGCTCCGATGCATCTAGCAAAAGCATCTGTTCAATAAGCGAAAAAGTTCCGCCGGATTGCTCGGCTATGCTTTCGGCTATGGAGTGCATAATAAGCGGGATCGTGATCCGCCCCAATTCAAAAGTGTGCATAGGGTGTCCGTCTCTTATACATCCCATAAAGCAAAACCATCTTTGGAAAGAATTTGCGGAATGTCTAGAATCGGTTCCATTTTGCCGACCATGGGTGTCCTGCCCATCGATAACAAAGAATTAGGTGCCTTCTTTCTTCAAGAACTACGGATCCCTTTCTCGGCCCATCGCAATATTCGTACCATTTAACTGTCCAACATGATTAATAACCCCAATTGCCGTTTGTTTAGCTTCTTGATTCATACATCGAGGAGCAGCGTCTTGAAGCGAGAAGAAAAAGCGACAATGGAAGTACGTCTTGCGGACCCATTTGATTAATCACGAAATTCATGGCGGCTTTTTAGCGAGGGGCAAGCTTAGATCCGGCCATGCTTCCTTTGGTGTCTAAAAGCGTGACCACATCAATTGGAGCCCTTTAAAAGTCTTTGAATCATTTTTCATTTAGATGCGAAGCCAAATCCGGAGGAGGAGGGCGGGGAGCTTTAACACGGACAAGAGCGGTAAGATTATCTACGGGTGGTGATATGGCGAGGCGGAAAAGCGGTAAGATTATCTACGGGTGGTGATATGGCGGGCGGAAACTTCTACAAATCCGGTGATGTCTAATTTTCTAAATCCGGCACAAGAAAAGAAAGATCCATTGTAGAGGACAGGAAATTGGATCCTAAAGATTTCTTTTCTACATTGTAGAGGACAGGAAATTGGATCCTAAAGATTTCAAGTAGTAAAGGCCCCTCCAAGGACTGTTTCATACGATTTCAGAAAAGAAAGATCCATTGTAGAGGACAGGAAATTGGATCCTAAAGATTTCTTTTCTACATTGTAGAGGACAGGAAATTGGATCCTAAAGATTTCAAGTAGTAAAGGCCCCTCCAAGGACTGTTTCATACGATTTCAAGATGCCCTTCACTACGCTCACTTCTCCAAAGCGGATTATGAACGCATGCCTGAATGGCAGATCGGTCTCCTCCTTACCCAGTATGGCTTGCTCCTTTCCATGTCTGGGTTCCCTTGAAGACAAGCGCCTATACGCCATCGGTGCCTTCTTGTGGCCCGATCAGCTTCAACAAAATACCTGCCCCAAACTTAGATAAATTCTCCTCCTGGTTGGAAAGGTTTTTTTTATCCTTTTCATGTCTAATATACTACTCTTCATGCTTGCACATTGTTGCATCTTTTATGCTATAATTTTATAGCGGTATATATGATATGATACTTTATTTAACATTTGTCTAGTCAGTCATCAAAGTGATTTTCATAGATAGATTGTTTCAGCAGAGTGTAAAGAATGGTTAAAAGTGAAACATGTACTGAGACTACAACAAGTGTGGCCATCAATTTAGCCTCACACCATCAGTTTAGCCTCGCGTTTCGTACTGCTAGATTACTATGAACTTGCCACATATAGGATATGCTTCAAAGAAACGTGGCACCTTTGCACTATGGATGGGTGTCTGTTTTAATCTCAATCGTTCATTCTAAAATTTGCTATAGTACAAATGTTGTTTCTCTCTGCTAGAGGAAACAACTAAAAATCAACGAGTTGAAAATCAATTGTGTTACTTATTGTATGTCTCCAACTTTTTGTGTTGGAACCAAGGAAGCTCGTTGATTTCTAGTGGAAACAAATTGCACCTCTCAAGGTTACCCATTAAAGCAATCTCAGTTGCAAGAGATTGCCTCGTCAAATATGTATCTCGTCGAGTATGTCTCCAACTTTTTGTGTTGGAACCAAGGAAGCTCGTTGATTTCTAGTGGAAACAAATTGCACCTCTCAAGGTTACCCATTAAAGCAATCTCAGTTGCAAGAGATTGCCTCGTCAAATATGTATCTCGTCGAATTTTACTTTACAATAATCATCCCGTCTAAATATTTCTATTTGTGGTGTAAAATATGACTTTTGCAAAAGAGATCTTCAGAGCTTTTCTTATTCAGAGATTGACTTAGAAACATGTCTATGGGCAATGGTAATGGATCTATGGCTTTCTCTTAACCTTTATATTTTGCTTTTATTATTCTTTTTAGGTTGTCAAAATCTTTCAAATTTGCAACAGTGAATGTATACATGCACAGTTCGTTTATTTGTTTTCCTCATCTTGATTTTGATTTGCCATTATCGGGTCCAAAATGTCTTGCATTCCCAATTCTGATTTAGGGGTGCTCGCCTTCTAATTTTGATTTTTTAAGAACGTTGCTATTATCCACCGTGCTCATTAAATTATTTCATAGCTACACTCTACAACATTACAACTGCCCAAAAATCCACCTACTGTAGGGGTTGGCTACCATCAAGTTTTTTCTTTTTACTCACTTTCGTACACACAAGGGGTTGGGAAAGAGAAATGTTCGCGGCGGCCGCAAGGCCGCCGCGATAAATTTCTTGTAATCCTTAATCCTGAATCCGCCATAACCGCTCCACCAATCAGGAGCCCCAGCTGAGCTTGCCCACCAGAGTAGCCCCAGGATATCGTCTCCATCATTTCTGTCCTTTCCCCAACGTCTTCCGCCTGTTTATAGCAAATGGCAGCCAATAGCACCTTGCCATGTGGCGCAATATTTTTTCGAAAACGTTAAGAGCGTGTTCACATGCAGGTGCCATCACCATGTAAAAAGGCTCACACTTTTACAGGGCTTGGGATAGTCTTACCCTGGTTTGGGGGATCCCGGAGGGAAATGGGATCTAGTGTGGGACAAACTATAAAAAGCTAACAAGTATATTTCCTGTTAAATTTAAGCTAGCCGGAAGGGGTCTATCAAAACCTAGATTTTAGCCGGAAAAATACAAAGAAATCTTACTGCGCAGTTTTTGCTGTTTTTTTTGGCGGATTGGAGAGAGGCCGGTGCAGCGGCGCTCGCCCTGCTTCCTCCTCCGCATCTACCTGATCCCCTTGCCCTCCCGATTCCGACCAGCTACGAACTGATCCCATGCGATTCGGTGCCGGATCGAGGGAGAAAATCCCCACAACAAATTTGCCCCAAAAATCCCTATAAGGGCCAAGATTTTTGCGCAGTAACTGCGCAGTAACCGGGGATCCCGTCCTCCGGGATCACACCTCTTGGGGATCCCGTCCTCCGGTATCACCCCTCCGGGATCCCCGAAACCAGGGTAAGGATATCCCGCGCCTACCTTTTACAGCACCATCACCTGCCATACCATCACCTGCCATTGCCAAATAGCACAGGGCATAACAGAGCCCCTCTCCGGCAATAGTTGCATGTGAATCTAGCCTAAGGGCAATTTTGTATACAAGAATGCCTTCACTGGTATAATTTTGTGGGGGATTCATTTGCCTACACGCGGTAGCGTGGAGGCAAATGTTGACCTCACGAAATTTAACCCGTGGGAGCATTCGCGAAACGTGAACATTAGGTGGCGTAATTTTTGACGTGGCATCTTACGTGGCATGAAAAAAACTTTTGTGTTGTCTCTCTCACATTGCTTCGCGTCTCTTCGCAGCAGTTCTCCGCTGGCCATAGCTATGGCGCCATGAAGGCGATGGATCATTTTGCAGGTTAAGGTGAGGCATTGTAGCTTGATGTAGGTGGCTTTTGCATTAGTTGCGGAAAAAGATGCTTCCTAGGATGGGTCCTGATCTACACATAAGTGGCCGATTGAGCTTTTGTAAAGTCTTTGAATACATACTGACCCCCTACTAGGGGATAGAAAATTTGAAACCTTGAAAATTGAACATGCTCCGAATCTAGACAATTATCGAGAGCATGATGAATGCACTAGATAAAAAATGATTGTTTCGCCAATTGGCATGTGCCAAGGTGAGAAGACTAGCAATCACTCCTCATCGCGATGAAAACCCCCGCCCTTTCGGGTTTCGAAGTGAAGTGGTATTCTCATTGAGCTTTGTGAAATCGTTGAATACAAATTGAATTCCCCTACTGGGGTAGAACCTTGAACGAACTTGAAATTTAAATGCTCCGAAAACTAGACAATCATCGAGAGCACGAAGAAACTAGGAAATATAAGATGAACAAAGATCTTTCATCCGCCGCTCGGTTTATATAAGGAAGAGAAAACTGGTGCTCGCTTCTCCTCGGGGTGCAAGCCCCGTTCTTGCGTGATCCCGTGCACCTCAATCACCAAGAGACCTCAGAATCAACCTGCAAGGGCAAAAATGAAGAAAAAACCCGTCAAGGAGTTAGGCGCCTTGCGCATTAATGTATCAAATATCCAATCAAGTCCAGAGGCGCCAGGGCCACGCTGAAAAAGGAACAACAGCCGACCAATCGAGAATCATCCGCGGAATGACCATCGCGGAGAAAAATATACGATTAGTGCTGCCTCAGAGGCTACATTGCCACGCTGAGAGATAAGAAATTGGAGGATGCCTCAGAGGCTACAGTGCCACGCTGAGAACAATGAACCATAAGAACATACCATCTTGCCAAGAACATCAGATAACGAGAAACATGGAGGATGCCAGAGGCAGTAAGCAACCTGAGAGGTAGAGAACGAAGACAGAAATTGCAGATGGCCACTTGACCAAAAGAAAAAGAGGAACGTCAACATGGACCAGAAACACAAACATGAAACATTTACTTCCAACAAATCCAAGAAAATTAACCGAACCAGAGTCAGCGAACCCCACATCATCCGAGAAGAGCACAAAGAGAGGGTGGGGAAGGGTGAGAAGGTAGGTAGAGACGCTAAAGACAAGCAAGGCAAAGCTCAAGAGAATGCCGATGGGCAACCAAGGGGAAAAACCGGTCTATAAATAGCGCGAGGCTCCTCGAATGTCGGGTAGAATGCGCCGAAAGTGGGAAGCAAAATAGAGCGCCAACGCCCGAGAGCGGACAATGTCGTAAGGGACGGGACGCAGTGAATCGTGGTAGCACCGCCCCTACTACCTGCATGGGTGCCAAAATCTCGAGGCTCCGCACCATAAGACGCGAGTGGACTCAAACCACCCTAACGGGGCAAAGAAAGATATGACAAAGTAGTGTGGAGGACAGGATGAGCGAAAAAAGAGGGCCTCGCGGGTGGCTTGAGAAAGCGAAAAAAGCCAGAGCGGACAACAAACGCTGCAGTAGTCACGACAACCACCCTAACGGGGCAAAGGGCTATGAGGACCTCATACGGGCCAAGCGGACTGGTCGCTTTAGACCTACGGTGATGTGCAATCGACATATTAGGAAAAAGGACAAGTCGGCGCCAATTCCAAGTGTAGTGCCCGAAGTGGAGAAAACCAAAGAAAGAGATAGTGACCAGCAAGCTTTCATGAGGCTCCACGTAATCGGCCTGTGAGGGGGCTGCAGTAAGGAGATGATTTAGGCTAACGGAGACGCCTTGATCCGGAGGTAAACGCCGCCCGTGAAGAAGAGTGGGTAATGAGGGCGGCTGGCGGACCAACGCGGGAAGAGGGCCGAACAAGGCGATGGGAAGTTGACCAAGCTATGAAAAAAGGCAATTGTGGTAGACGCGACCCCTGTAGAAGTAGGACTACGATGGGTCGATATTAGAGAGGAGAAGAACGCAGCAACATGCAAAGAGGAGGCAGGTAAAGACGTAAGCTGTTGAGAGTGACACCCTATGAAAAAAGGCAATTGTGGTAGACGCGACCCCTGTAGAAGTAGGACTACGATGGGTCGATATTAGAGAGGAGAAGAACGCAGCAACATGCAAAGAGGAGGCAGGTAAAGACGTAAGCTGTTGAGAGTGACACCAACGACGAAATTGAAGCCAGGCGGAAGAATAACTGAGCAAAGTCGAGGGTGCGTGAGATTGGAGAACAGAAGCCACAGCCGAGGCGAATAAGGGCAACGAGGGACCGTCATAAAAAGGTAAAATATCTGGAACAAGGGAATACGCAAGTGTTAACATCAACCAACCAAAGAAAAATAACACCATGGACTACTCCAAGCTATACCCAAACTGACCAACAACTCAGAAACCGATCCCGATGCTATCAAACAAATGAGAAACAACCTTATGATAATGAACAAACTTACCAAAACCACGCGAGACTAAAAGAAGGATGTGAGAAGAAACAATATTAAGTATCAGAAAAATCACAACGCAAGGCGAATAGAGCCGCATGACGACGGACACCTGCAATGCGGGAAGAAGGTGATGGTAGTAAGGCATGGGAGAATTTGTGAAAGAAAACTGCGTCTCGAACAAAAGATTGCCAAGTGGAGGAGTCAACAGCAAGCAGTGGCCACCAAGGGGCAAAGGGCCAAGAGAAAACAAGTAGTGTGAGGCGGGCCCGGCAAATACGAGCATGATGTAAAACCTCAGGAACCAAGGAAGGTGGAGGACCCACCGCTCGACTGAGGGGGAAAGAGAAAATTCATCAAAGGCCTGAATTTTGGAAAGATAGTCAGCCCACTCATTCTCCAAGCATGGAACTCAAATTGGCTCCAAGGCTAGCAAAACGATCAACATGATGTGGCCCCCACCGCTCGACTGAGGGGGAAAGAGAAAATTCATCAAAGGCCTGAATTTTGGAAAGATAGTCAGCCCACTCATTCTCCAAGCATGGAACTCAAATTGGCTCCAACTGAATATGATGTACTGCAAGATGGCGAAAAGAGCAAAGAGTTCCACGCCACGTAGAAGATTGAGGCGGGCTTCTGGCGAGAAATCTCCAGAAAAAGAGAGAAGCTCAGAACCCGGACGTGAAAGCCAACATCCCATCCCTCATCACTGGCATCAAAACCCAAGGTAGAACCCGACCACCACGGCCACAATGGGGGCTCTCACAACCGACAAATAAGGGTCTGCCAAAGCTGGACCTCCTGTTTTGCAAGGGGAGATAGAAGAAGGGGAGTATCCCAAAGGTCGGCCTGGCGTAGATCAAAATGGAGGCCACAAGACAAGGCAGCACAAAGATGACCCAGGACCAAGCGCAAGGGTCTGCCAAAGCTGGACCTCCTGTTTTGCAAGGGGAGATAGAAGAAGGGGAGTATCCCAAAGGTCGGCCTGGCGTAGATCAAAATGGAGGCCACAAGACAAGGCAGCACAAAGATGACCCAGGACCAAGCGCAGGGATTGGATAAAGCCAAGAAAACGAAAAATCAGGCGAGGAGTGACAACTTGAGAAGACAACAAACTAGAACACAGAGACAAGACCCGTTCCTTCTTAGCCCGGGATATACGAAAGAAGCCCTCATGAGCGTCCACTATGAAACCTAAGAATATTGTGCAATGTGAGAGACGAAACCGACACTTCTTCCAAGCTAAGAGAAAACCTGCCCGTTGCAAATCAGAAATGACGCGGATCTGTAGAACCTCAGGACATGTTTGGCACAAGAATAAAATATCATTGACATAGGGTAAGCAACGGACGCCCTGACCTCGCCAAAAACCGAACTAACTGTCTGACTAATTTGGTAAAGTCAAAAGGGGCTGAAGCTAGACCAAAGGGGAGGACATTAAAGACATAGAACTGGCCATCAAGCTCAAAACCCAAGAAAGTGCTAGATAGCGCAGATCCAAGATGAGACGGAATTTGTTTAGGCCTTTAGGGGATGACCCCAAGGGACGGGGAGGTGATCTGGGATGCAGACACCTCGAGGGACTCATATCGAAAAGAGGGGATGGTCAAGAACGAGTTTAGATAGCGCAGATCCAAGATGAGACGGAATTTGTTTAGGCCTTTAGGGGGACACATGGATGACCAAGGAAGGCGATAACCAAATTGTATCCAATTCAAAACCTGTTGTGAGGAGCAAATGGATTGCCAGAACGGAAGGGCCGCATGGAGGCGATTCAAGACTATAGTAGCCGAAGCCAAGTTATCAGCTGGGGAGGGGTCGATGCCAAGGATAACCAAATTGTATCCAATTCAAAACCTGTTGTGAGGAGCAAATGGATTGCCAGAACGGAAGGGCCGCATGGAGGCGATTCAAGACTATAGTAGCCGAAGCCAAGTTATCAGCTGGGGAGGGGTCGATGCCAAGATGAAGGATGACCGAGGTAAATGGAGCACATTCTGAAAAGAGGGCACAAACTGTGAGTAACCACAAGGAAATCATCAAACCAAGAAGGCAACGGGACCCTGCAATATTATACAATTTGCACGCCGAGTTAACCAAACCAAGCTCATAGCTCAAAGGCTCGCATACACAGAATAAACCCACAAGCAACAGTAAACCAAAGGAGAAAGTTGAACGAAGACTAGAAAAAACCTTTAGGGCTAAGCACAAACACATGCATGCACAAGCTCACCCAACCCGCAAACGTACACACCTCGTAGGAAAATAAAACTCTAACACCACCCCAGCCCTCAATTGGATACCATCCTAACATGCTAGAACAAAAATTGAAAATCAAACAACAAAACGTGAGCTAATAAAGAAAGGGACGAGCCATAAGCACCAAAAATCATTTTAATAAATTCCATATGTAATAGTATTGCTTTAACGGAACATCTGAGGCCGAAAACAGAGGGAGGCAAAAATCATGGGCCGGGACGGGGAAAGAATGGAGTCGGGGCCGGCACCAGAGGACCCGGAGGTGGAATCAAAAGTGGCAGAGGGGCGTTAGGAGATCCGACATTAACACGAGCATGGCAGGATTCAATTCGATGGCCAAGCCGACCACAAAAAGTGCGGCCAGATAAAAGCGGGGCCCGCATGGTCATCAAAACCAAGCGACATCATAGCCCCCCGCGATCAAAGAATAATCAAGAACTTCATTCTACGTAGAGTGGCAGCCTTACCTTCCTCAATAATCACGAAGAATGCGTCGGGCACAGGAGACCGCTTGATCAAGCGAGCATGAAGCTCGAAATCTCGATTCCGTGGCACAAAGGAACTCATCTTGGTGGCGTGACGACTCCCTCTTAAAGTTAAGGAGCGGGACCCGAGGCGCCGTTCTCGAACCTCTGGCCGAAACACCCTAATCTGCTCATGACATGCGGAAGCATCGGAAGTAAGTGAAATTTGAAGGCTCAGACCATACATGCCATCATGGCGGAGGGTCTGCAGAGGCACCGAGGCACCATGTCCAATGATGGAGAAGGAATAGAGGAGCCCGCCATCGGCAAGGAATGGCTCAGCCCAATGGAAGGACCCGCGGAAGCCGGAGAAAAAACTGGGGGAGGAACCGGAGCAAAAGAAACAGAAGAGACGAGGCACCATATCCAATGATGGAGAGGGAATAGAGGAGCCCGCCATCGGCAAGGAATGGCTCAGCCCAATGGAAGGACCTGCGGAAGCCGGAGAAAAAACTGGGGGAGGAACCGGAGCAAAAGAAACAGAAGAGACAACCTGAGATGGACCGGCTGAGCCAGAGTGGGAAGGCATGCTTGTGCATCTGACAGGGGGGACTGCTGGCAGGACGGGTTCAACAGAAACAGCAGCCGACTGCATAGTGGGCCCATCAGATGCAATAGAGACCCCAGCAGTGCGTACTCGTCGGACGGGTGGGTAGACGGGGCAGTGCTGACTGCAACCCTCTTGGCCCGTCGGGCTCGTACGAAAGCCTGAGATGTGCTAGGAGAGCCCAGATCTGCCATAATGTGAGATGTCTAGAAACAACAAGTTGCAAGCATTAGAACGTAACCGAACAATAACCTACCAAGACATAAGGAGGGGGACGCAAAAGCAGAAATGGCATGATGCACACGAGTTAATGGGATTAAATCCCATCGATCCGAGCCATCGGATCGCCATTCTGGGAAGGGACGAGCGCCTATATTAGGCCATTTCCATTTTGGCTCGGTTATCGGCGTCTTCTCACAGTAGCTTCCTTCCTTCTCGTAGCTTCCCTCTTCTTTTCCTGCTCCTCCTTTAGTGTTTCTTCTCACTTTTCCACTTCCTTACACTATTCTACTCTTGGATTCCCACTATAGCAGTACATACTTGGTTGTTAGCAGACGCATTGTAGCAGGTGCCAGAGAATTTGGTAGCGGGCATCCTGTAGCAGCAGGTACAATGGAAGCTTTATTCTTCTCTTTCTATGCATGCATGTTGGTTTCGCGGTTGTTTCTTAGTGATCCTCGAATTTGGAGAAGGATGTTCTACATGCTAAGCATACATATTGGTTTTGAGTTTTATCGATTGAATGCATGTCCGATGCATTTGTGAGTTGATGCTCTTGGTTTTTCATACCTTTTGCTTCGTAGTTTCATTTAATCCAGGGCTTGTTCGAGGGGGCATGGACTCCCGTCATATAGACGATCCGGGGGTACAGAGTGCAGCCATGTTTTGGCGAGATCTTGGACTTGTGCAGTGATATTGCGTTTTGGTTCCAAAATAACGATGCTTCATGCAATCGGCATGCCATGCAGAAGCCCATTCCCAGCTTTTTCCTCTTCGTCTGGCATGCCAAGGCGTCTCCTTTGATCAATCTTTCTCCTCCCACGATCTAGTCTAAGCAAAGCATGGCGAATCTCTGGCTCCTTTATTGAGCTTGCGGATTTCTAACTAGTTTATTTTACTGGCTGGATTGTTATGCTGACCTCGGATGCAGGCACAGAGAGGGCGAGTGCACTTACGCAGGATATTGTTCTGCCTGATCAAGATCCGGCTACAGCGACGGAGGTATTGTCTTCGAACGCTGGGCATTTTGGAAGGAGCCCCTTTTTCGCATCAGATGGAGAGGATTGGGCGTTTCTTCGACCCGGGTAAGTCTGGCACTGGGCCTCTGTTATCAGTTCCATTCAGGCTGGGCTTTGTAAGCCTATTCCGCTTGCATCGGCCTCCTTATTTGCCACGACGTCTGAGGTAATCTCTTAACTTTGCTTTGGTTTTAATACCTTATTCTGGTAGTTTCCGGTTTTCCTCCATTTGGCTAAGCGATTCCTTTATCTCCATCTTCTGCTGAGATTTTACCGGCATCAACCAACCAGGTCGGTTTTCCGGTTTCAGAACCCATCCCTGACTCCTTTTTGTCGCCCCTATTCTGCTGCCTTCTACTTTGCCGCTCAGCCTTTTCTAGCTTGCAGATTGGCTTCCCTTGTCTGCCACTTCCCTGCTCTGTGCTTCTTGCATCAGGGGGCATCGATGCTGAATTTCTTCTTCCGATTTCCTTCCATGCGCCAGCTTACACCCACGCCTTGGATGCCGAGTTGCTTTCATGCTTCCGCTTATACCAAAACTCATACCGAGGGGATCGGCCTGTCTTATTCTGTTTTTTGTGGAAGGGATACATTCGCCCGGTATCCCTCCTAGATATGTATTGTTATTATTCTTAACCTTGCTTCTGGGCTATGCCATATTTATGTTGTTTCTGGGTATTGTATCTCTTTTCGGCCTTTCCTAAGTTGTGATAGCCTTATGCAGGTCCATCTGGTGTGCCATCTCGTTGTTTAAGATATGATATTGCTACTAGACTGGTGGATGTCATCTCATTGTTTCAATTATTGCGGATTGACTTGGGTAGATGTCTATCAATTGGGTGCATTTGTTGGCTTGCTCTTGAGCTAAGGGTTAGTCTCCGGTTTCAGGAGTTTGCAAAAGTATTCTATATGTTGGGGTTTTTGCTTAAGGGTATGTAGACAGTTTTTTGTTCGATCATCTTCTACGTCAAAGTCCTGTTGTAGCATTTCTTACAACTATTGTTTTTCTTCTTAGGATTGTTCTTGTGCATGACACCAGGCAATTTCTTCTCGTTTCTAGGCATCCATAGAGTGATTGCCTCGTTATTTGTGCTTCCAGCATTATTTGGAATTTTCGTGGTATATTTACTCTTATGTATGGTGTTTTGGCATGGTTTTTAATTAGTACTTGGCAGTGTGTTTTCTATACGATGTCTTTTTGCAAGTATACATTGTTCTTGTTGGTCATTTGTGGCATGCTGATCCGGGAAATGGTATACTTGATTTCTTATCTGGTGTTTGCCCATATTAGCCTAATTTGGTCCTAATTAATCTTTGAATAATTATTTTCATTGTGATATCAGTTGTTGCTCTTATACTTTACGTCTCATTGGATACTTACGCACATTCGTTTTTCTACACGTTGTTTGCATGTTCATTCACATATTTCTATGGGTTTTCTTCGCCTTGATCTATACGTCAAGTTGAATTTCGACCAAATTTCTTACTCACAGCAGCTCTTCTTCTCTCGTGGCTTCCCTCTTCCATACCTTTTTGCTTCTCCTTGCTAACCTTGCCTGATCCTTTCTAGCTTCTTCTCCAAGTAGATCATGCCGCGGTCTCTTTTCGATTCATCGTTGACACTTCCTCTATATGCTACCTGCGACTTGCGTGGATGCATGGATTTTTCCTATGCTCCATGCTCCTTGTGCAGATGCAGGTATGAGCTTGTCCATCTAGCAGGCCTTTCAGGTATGAGCTTGGCCATTTAGCAGGCCTCTGCGCAGTTGGCTTCTGGACTTCGCGTTTCATTTCACCCCTGCTCCACTTGTTTCTAAGGATGGTTGTTTTCAAATTTTCGGGCTGGGTCAGACCCTTGTTTCTTGTTTGTTATTTTCGTTTCTTTTTTCTCTGAACAGATTTACAGATTGGGCCATGTCGGTTCAGGCTGATTGCTCTTCTTCCCTTGTCGGAGGCTGCAGTGCACGGCGATGGCACGCATATGGTTTGCTCTTACCTTTTTTCTCCTGTGGATGTGGCAGCTAATAGGCAGCAACAAACATGCAGCTCAGCTTTTGTATAATTTCCCTAGGAACGCCATCGATCCTCTCCCATCGAAATTCCTGCTCTGTCAGAGCTTCATATGGGATCAATACTGTTTTGCTCTGGGTGTTTGGCTCCTTTTGCTTTGTTGCACACTATTCTCGTTCCTGCAGTTTGGGGCTTTGCATGCATCTCCATTCATTCCAGGCCATGGTTTTGCTCTCCGGTGTGCACTCGATCTCGGAGCGGGATCTGCAATGTTCTGCATCGTGTTGTAGCTTTGGACCCTGTAAGTATCCTGTATGTTTCTCTTTTTCCGGATTTCCCACAGAAAGATTTGAAATTTGTTTTGTTAACTTGTTTCGTGTTTGTATGTTCCAATGTGGCACTTGTTTCGTGGCTCTGGGTTCGTCCATGTCTCTTCGCCTTTTATGTTTCCTTAGCTCACAATTTTTATATTGTTCAAGTCGTTTTATGTTTTAGTTCGCTGCCTACATAATTATTTTCAACTATTCTTCATGGGGATTGGGTTTGGTATTTGCATTTAATTATGGGTTTGGCATCTTCTTCTCATTTGTGCTTACTGGAATTTTTTGACTCTACGATTGGATCATCTCATTTATCTGGCGTTTGTTCCTCTTTTCAACATATTTTCTCCATCGGTTACTATTTATCTTATGCTCCCTATTTTACTTATCATGGCCTTTTCATAGCCTTTGATTTTTTATAATGGTTACATAGGTTATATCCTCGGAGGGAATTACGAGTCACATTTACCTTATATTTTCTATCATTTGGGTGTCCCTTTTCTTTTTCCTATGCGGGGTTTTCGATTGTTATGTTTTTCTCATGTCTTATTCATAATTGCAGTAGAATATGAGGCATCTAGGGGCTTTTGTTTTAGGGGGTGGTTTTTCCCTCCCATGTTCTCTCTTTCGTATGTTACCTTTGCCGAGTTGATGGACATCTAGTTTTTATATATGTGACATTATCCTTTCAATTTGAGGCTTTTTCATGGTTGTTTTCGGATTTTTCTTCTTTGCACTTGTGTTTTTATCGTGGATTCGATGCACCATACTATTTAAATGGGTCTATGCTCTCCTCGCGCTGTTTTTCTCTTGTTTATGTTCTCGCTCACTTTTTACCTCGTTTTCGTCTTGTGGTCATTTACTTGGGATGTTGTCTTGTTTTCATAATTCTACGCTGCAGTCTCTTGGTTTATTTTTTTATTGCCCATAGATTTGTGGCCACCATCTTTTGCAATTGTGTTTTTTTGATGTCGATGTAACTAGGGGGTTTTGTAATCGGGTTCTTCATTTGGTTGTGTATATTTTTTCCTATGGTCCTTTTTACATTTTTCGTTTTAATTGCCCCCCGTGGTTTCTTTATATGTAGCGTGATCTTATAAAATTTGTGTTTTCCCATGATGGTTTCGGATTTCTCCTTTGCAATTGTCTTTGGCTCTAGATGCTCCACGCTATTCAAGGTTGTTGTGCTATTCGGATTATCTTTTCCTCTTTATGTTCTGGCCGTATTTTGTTTTCAAATTTTGGCCTACGTTGTCATTCTCTTGGGTTTGCCGTTCTTCTCCTGGGTGGTACCCTGTATTACTATGGTTTTATTTCTTTTTATTCCCTGTATTGTGAGTTTGATGCTGCCACCTATGTCGCTTACGATTTCTTGACGTCTTTGTGCTCGGTTGCACTTTGTCTGTTTTTACCTTTATGCATTTTCTGATGCGTAGTTTCTTCTTCTTCATCTTATTGCTTTGGTTCTTGATTATTATTCCGTGTTCTTGATCACTAGCGGGATTGTATATATGTGGGCCTCATTTTATTCACTTTATGCATCTCCTCGCTTGTTTTTCTTCTCGTGTTGTTTTCCCATTTTATGTATATAGGACATTTCCTGGGTTTTCATTTTTCTTGTTATTGTCTCTGCGGCGTATTTTGTCTGCCCTATGCCCAGTGTATGCCACTTCCACACTCTCCTAGGATAAGTTTTCTTCTTTATCTTATTCCTCCTTGGAGCCTTGTCTTTTTTCTTCGTCTCGTAGCTGGCGTGCTTTTCTTAATATGGTTTTCTTTTCTTCTCGTTGTTGTCCTTCTCGTTCGCCTGCTCGGGTGTCTTCTTCGACTCGTCATCGTGGAGGGCTTGTTTTATGGGGGCGACCTTTTTTCTTCGTCTCGTAGCTGGCGTGCTTTTCTTTCCAGGTCCTTTCTTTTTTCAGGTCATGCCGCCTATTGCGAGCACTTCCAGTTCTTCTCCCTCCTTGTCGCATGTTGATGTTCTTATTCGCCACTCCATGGTTGTCGTCGTCAACGCGAATTTCATCAAAAATTTTCTCCTTCCCTCTCCCGTCATTTTACCTTTACCCTCTTTTGGCTCGTCGTGATCTTTCTTTTTCCTTGTCGCATGTTGATGTTCTTATTCGCCACTCCACACGAGACCAACTTGCCTGTGGTCATATGATTTCTTTAGCACTGCTCGAGGGTGGTGGGCGGAGTGTCTTCTTGCTATCGGCTTAAATCCATTCCAGGTGTTATCTCCTCGATCTTCCGTCCGGCGGTCCTCTTTTTCGCTCCTCTACTTCCTCTCTGTGTCCTTTATTCTATCCGACTGCTCGAGGGTGGTGGGCGGAGTGTCTTCTTGCTATCGGCTTAAATCCATTCCAGGCTGGTCCTCATTCGGCTCGTCGCGGCGGGGCCTTGGCGGCTGCCGCTTGGGGGGTTCCACATGATGCTGTGCGCGCTCACGGTCGTTGTCATATTCGCAGTAGGCTTATTTTTTCGTGCCTAGCTTTGCTCACCATATGATAGTGGGCTTATTTTTTCGTGCATAGCTTTGCTCACCATCTATCATATTACATCCTCACTGTGTAAGTTTAGAGACGTTGCTTTTTATGATTATTAGATGTGGTTGACTTTTTATGTTCTTTTAGCCCATTTTCTCCCTCGTTTCCTCCGTTTTTGATTTTATATTCCTATCGCATTCATATATTCCGTGATTTGCATTCATATCATATGTGCATTATGCGTATTAACGTGGGTTTGTTACGTCTTTGCCTTGTTGCCGTTTCGTTGGCATCTTGGGGCGCTTCCTTCGATTAGTCATCGTGGCGGCGTTCTTTCTTTTTATTGTTTGTGTTCTCTAATGTCCTTCCTTTTTCAGGTCATCTTTGATGCCGTCTGCCGGGCGCTTCTTTAGATTCGTCATCGGTAGCGGCATCCTTGTCTTTTCATTGTTTTTTTCTAATATCCTTTCCTTTTTCAGGTCATTGAGCTGATATCGGCCATAGCCGGCACTTCTGGTTTTCGTCGTCAACGTGTAGCTTCCTTCTCGCTTGAACCAGACTCTTCGGATCCTGGTTTCTTTCATTGTTTTTCTCTAATATCCTTTCCTTTTTCAGGTCATTGAGCTGATATCGGCCATAGCCGGCACTTCTGGTTTTCGTCGTCAACGTGTAGCTTCCTTCTCGCTTGAACCAGACTCTTCGGATCCTGGTTTCCTTTCTTCCCCTACCCGCTTGCCTTCATTCGCATGCCCCGTCACTATCCTTCGGCTTACGCTGGCGGTTTCGCGGCGTTTGGCCTTCTAGTTGAGGAAGTCCTTTGGTAGTCGGCCGGTTTTGTGTCTCTCGCGAGTCCCTTCCCAGAATCCCATCGATCCGAGCCATCGGCGTGTCTTCTTGCTATCGGCTTACGCTGGCGGTTTCGCGGCGTTTGGCCTTCTAGTTGAGGAAGTCCTTTGGTAGTCGGCCGGTTTTGTGTCTCTCGCGAGTTCCTTCCCAGAATCCCATCGATCCGAGCCATCGGATCGCCATTCTGGGAAGGGACGAGCGCCTATATTAGGCCATTTCCATTTTGGCTCGGTTATCGGCGTCTTCTCTCATATGTTCTTCCTTCCTTCTCGTAGCTTCCCTCCCTTCCCGCCCTGCTCAGTGGGGAGGCGTCTGTTTCATTTGTGTTTTTAGGCCTTGCACTTTTGTTGTTGTTCACTTTGCATTTACTATAATTACATTTTTTCATATGTTATTTTCCACCCGTTGGGTGATGCTTTCTCCACCTTTCAGGTGATGCTATCTCCGCTTGTGGGTGATGCTATTTATTTCCACCTTGAGGGTGACGCTATTTATTTCCACCTTGAAGGTGATGCTGTTTATTTCCACCTTGAGGGTGATGCTATTTATTTCCACCTTGAGGGTGATGCTATTTATTTCCACCTTGAGGGTGACGCATAATTGTTTTCCACCCGCTGGGTGATGCTTCTCCACCTTTTTGCGTGCTGCTTTTTATGTTTCTCATTTGCTCTTCTTTACAGGTTTTTGATTGTGCGGCTTGCCTTGTCCCTGCCATGCATGGTCGTTTTTCTAACCATTCACGGGTATTTTTTGGGTTCATTTGAGTTGCTGCAGGTTTTCCGCGGTCTTCTGGGGTCCTACTATATTTGTGTTCGCCATCAACCCACCTTTTCGGCTCTCCAGGCAACACATTCGGGGATTCTGCCGTCTTCTGGGGTCCTGCTATATTTCTGTTCGCCATCAATCCATCTCCTTCGGTTTTCCAGGCAACACATTCAAGATTGTTGGCGACCATTTCTCATTAGGGTTTTCCTCGAAAACCCGAAAGGGCGGGGTTTTTTATCCCGGTGAGAAGTTGTCGCCAGTACCCTTCTATATTGCCTGTGCACATTTCTTTTTACGGGGTAGTCCGATATTGTTCCTATGGTCGACTACCCATCTCTATTCTTCAAAACATTGTATACTGCTGCTGTGATGAATGACAAGCCTATCGGCCGGTTTTGTGTCTCTCGCGAGTCCCTTCCCAGAATTGGAGCAAAAGGAAGAAATAGGAAAATAATAAAAGAGAACTAGAAACAAGCTACAAACTTAACGAAAACATAGACAAGGAAAACACCGCAAAACATAAAGAAATAATACAGGATAATGTTTTCATGCACATATGCACCATAGCATCCAAAAACTCCAAAATCCAAATATAGCAGGTAAGCAAGACGGATCAAGAGCACGCAAACCATAATGCACAACTGGACAAATATGCGCAAACATGCTAAATAGATCAAATTGCACAAAAGCTATAGGATTAAAGGGAAAAAGAGTAACAAACAAACATAATGAATATCCTAACGACAATCTAAAGGGACCAAACTAAATGGAAAAAATGCCAAAAACCAGATGATATGAAAACAATAAGGGCAAGAGAGATGAATTTCAATCAAAGAGACAAGCGAAGAAATTGCTATACTAGATTACCTACGAAACACAAGGGGGACAAAGTCAACACAGCCCCAAACATCTATAAGGAACAACCTGAAGGCGGTTTTGGGGAACTTGAAAATAACCTCCATACAACGACTTAGCGCAAGCAAATGACCCAAACTTGTAGGGCAGAAACAACTAAAAATACCCATGGGGACGCAAGATCAACCTTATGCACAACGAAGCAACACCTACAACTAACAGCGAAAAAACCATACAACCATAAGACGAGGCCAAGACGTAGAGCTAGCAACAACTATATGAGCCACACGATCGGATACCCCAACGTGGAACACAAAACCCAAAGAAAAACAACCCCGAGGGAGCAAGGAAAAAATAATCGAAAATGAGGAAAACCCAAAGAGGATATAAGGGAATGAAGAGCAATGTGCAACCCCCAAAGGTGCACAAAAAAACCCAGGGAAACCCGAACTGGGTAACCCCAGCAAAATGGGGAACCGAACCCGGTATCCCTCTCTTGAAAGAGGGGGCGGAAGCGATGGCGATGGCAGGCCCGGAGCTGGACGGTGGCAGCCCATAGGAACTCCGGAACCAATATAAAAGGGGATCAAGACGTGGTCAGGCTCAGAGCAAATGGGCAGAGCTGAAAAAATCCGAGCCAAATCTGCGCAAAACGATCCCACGAACCAAAAACCCAGAGAGATAGGATCGGCCGACCTGAATAAGGAAAGACTAAGATGGAGGAAGGGAAAAAACTGCCGAGGCAAGCAACTAATATTCCAAGCAAACCCGGCTCTGAGCCGATCGTTGCTGGACAGACAGGGTACAATCGGCAGCTGCCATACTGCCAATCAATCTGGCAGACGGCAAACCGCGCCGATTTCGCCCAATGGGCTGTGGAGGGAACAGGAAACAACTGCTTTCAGATCCAAACCGATGGCAGCAGGCAGAGAAAGCAGCAGAACGGAACCAAAAGCATACACAGCACACAAATGAACAGACAAAACAAAGGGAGAAAACTAACCAATATCGCTGTCGAAACCAATGAGTTGAAGCATCCATCTAGCCGAGCGTGGCACATGGATCCAAGCAAAACAGGAGAGATTAACCCAACACAAACCAACAGGCATACCTTGTTAGGTGCAGAATCCGGATGTGGGAGGATGTGGGACGCAGATGAGAACAGAGGCAGCCACCAGAAGATCGTCTTGGCATGGATATCCCTGGATGGTGTCGGTTCGCCCAAGCGTGGATGGCCTTGCACAAGGCACCCGAAATTAAAACACTAGATGGTTTTTTCTATGGTTATGGCTAGAAAACCATTCTACAAAAACAATGGGTGTTTGGGGGTTAATTTCATTAAAAACCATATGTGGCTAAACTATTTGGTTTTTCTTGTAAGGTCTGTTAAGGTGGTTTTACGACATGGTGTTTGTGAAAGTTATATTATATGTTGGTAAGTGGATGTGGTATATTATATTGTTTTATGGGTACGGTTTGTCCATGTGGTATAATGTGATGGTTGTTGATGTGGTTCCAATGTAGTGCTCTACTCATGTGATTTCATAAAATGGTAGTTATTGTGGTTTGTTATTGTGGAAAACTAGCATGACTTTATTTCATGGTAAATACGCATGGTTTGAATTGTGTTATAGCAATAAATCACCATTATTTAATTGGTCAAACTGTTTAGGTATTGTATTAAAGCACTATAGTGTTTATCAAAATTAGATGTAACTGTTTTGTTCTAAATGTGCATGGTTTTGTAATGCATTAGGCTTATCGTTATCATTGATAAACCAATAATGTTATCTAGTCTGAAGCATTTCAAGTTACTAAGCTAAAACTATTAAGCATTGTGGATGGTTTCTTATGTATTGTAGTACTTATTAAGATTGGTAATCCACTAATGGCTTCTAGTCTAAAGCGTCTCAGTTAATGCATAAAAAGCATGGCGACCTTTCCACTCAAAGTGTACTTGTTAAGAATGATAAACCACTAAACGGTTTCTAGTATTAACCTTCTTAAGTTACTGCATAGAAAGAATGGCGATCTTTCCACTGAAGACCTAAGAGTTACTTCAATCATACAAGCAATGGTGATAATGAGAAACCAATATGTTTCCATGATCTAAAGCACTTCTGGTTAATGGATGAAAGCAAGAGCCATCTTATTGATTATAAATATATGCATTTACTAGTAATGGTACCCAACGTTGCTGGGAAAATGTTCCGCTTAGAGAAAGAGCCTTTTGTTGGATTCTTTATGGGAATTGCAAATGCTTCATTTATAAATACATTGATGTAGATAGATGACAATTAGCAACCAAGACAACATTCATCAAGATACACATTATTCGGATAGTTTCCCAGCAAAGTTATTTGCCACACGCCATTTAAAATGGCTATAAGATAAGTCAAATACTACCATGCAATTACATTTTTGTACATTGTCGCAGTAGCCATTATTTTGTTCGCCATGTCAAACTGAATATTTTACTTGAAAATGTTCTTGAATCTGCAGACCTGAATCGGCACCCGTCTCTAAAGCAGTCAATAAAGGTCAGAGTTCCACATATGTTAGACCTGCCTTAGCCATAAAAAAGACTTCAAATATACAGATATGTGCAAGATACACTGCTCTTGGAATTTTAAAATTACATTTACCTTGTTATGGCATTGTCTAGAATAATCTAGCCAGCTATTCCCTCTCTTCTCAAGCTGTTCAGTTAATTGTGTCTATGGTAGGAAGATGTTAATCATCTGAGATGTACAAATGAAGACCACAAATTTGTTTTTCTGTTTTTGAATAAGAATGGCATCTGCCCTGAAATAATACTTGCTTCAAAAATCAAGGAACCTTCTACATAGCCTTATTACCCGCAAGCCTTGTTACCTGCACCAATTCTTTTATATTGCACCTCATCTCTTGAGACATGAACGCCTTGGTGATCATTCTGTAACATAAAACAAAAATTGGAATGGTCAATAAATGCAGCAGAACATTCGTGACAAAAACACAGGAGTATGAAGATGATATTGACGAACTTCAGGTTAATCTAGATGTTCCAAAAGTCTTTTTTGTAAAACAGGATATTTGGATGTTTCCTTGCATTAAGGGGCTACAAAATGTTTTCTGTTATATGAGAGCTGTCTATGCTTTGAACATGGCTGTGGTGCGCCTTGGAAGGTAGGTAGAGGCGCTAAAGACAAAGAAGGCAAAGCTCAAGAGAATGCCGATAGGCAACCAAGGGGGAAAACCGGTCTATAAATAGGAGGGCGTGATACTGGGGCGTCCCCATCCAAGGAATGACGGTTCTATTGCTATCGCAATAGAACCGTAGCATTCTGTTGTCATCTATGTATCTTCTGGCCTTCTGGCTATGCTCCGACTATGGCTATGACGCTTTGAAGAAGCTGGTGGCTTTAGGTAAGGCGTTGTAGCTGGATGTAAGCACTGCAAGAGACAATATTATGGCAAGAAATCGGTTAATGTTTCGCATGATAAGATTTACAAGGCTTTCTTGGTAAGATTTCAGCATTCTTTGTTTCTTTTTCAGCTTTGTGATGCTAATGCTTTCTTTTTTATAGATGCAGGTTGTCTTGGTGTTGTTTGGCGCAACGACAGTATATCAGAAGAAGAAAAAGAATCTTAGAAGCACGCGATGACTTTGGTGATGTTAGAGCAGGCATGCAAGGTGCTGGAGAAGCAAGTTATTGCCAAGGCAGGGGGTATTGAAAGCACAGATGACAGGAAAGTTCTTCGGTGCAGATGATAGCATTTCCAGAACTTTTGATCTTGTCATTTCTATCTTTGAAACTATTGCATCAATTTTGTCGTAATACAGTTTTATATTTGAGCTCGTTGTCTCCTTGATGGTGTTCATTTGTGACTGTAACTGTTAAAATTTCTATTATTCTGTGACTTCAAGAATGTCGGATGAGTTTGAAGGTCAACATTCCGTAAAAGAATATAGTCCACGTGGCGGCACAAGATTGGACTAGAGGTCAAAAATTATGCCACCTAACATTTACGTTGATTTCTCTTCTGTCTACTTACCTTACATTCCATCCATTTACGTCAAATGTTTGCTAATAATATTCGTATTTTAATAAAAAAAACTTGGACTTTAAAGAGCAACTTGAATTTATAAATCATATTTTTATTAAATTTTGAATTTAATCTCGATGAAAAAGCCCAGCAACACTGGGCACTTTTTTTAGTCCTATATTATAGTGTTATAGCGTGTGTCGTCAACTATGCCCTAAAAATTTGGACGGTGCCCTAAACTTAGACGGTAGAGATGCACGCCCTTTTACACATGAAAAATTTCTTTGACCCCTATTTCTGAGCGTTGAGTTTCCGAAGGCTCCTACAGGTCTGCACCTCTTCTTGAGACAGGGAGATCAGAAGCTTAAGCAATTGTACACCCAACAAAAATACGATCGCTGCAACATCACTAGCCTAGAAACTTTGACCATTTATATTTGCAAAATGGCATATTATCTGATCAAAACAGTGAGTTTAAAACCACTGCCTCTTTTGCTGGAATGGAGTTTCAGAAGCTGCTTGTGATGAAGCTGCTCTGCTTGTTCTCTCTTTAATTTTATTGCATGTCTTCTTGCTAAGGTATTGCAAATGCTATTGGATTAGCAGCTGCAGAGGGACACCTTGCAGCACGTAACCATTTTGTTGCCTGGCTGTATGCACGATTGATATTTAGTCAACATTCTTATTTATCTTGAAATAGTTCAAAGTATATTTTTAGCCCTTTCGAGGCCTTAATTTTGTCATTTTTATATTTACAACCTTCAAGCCTTACATTCGTAGAGCGCCTAGCTGTATCTTAGGCCAAAATGATGGAAGACAATAATGAACACAATTTGGTATTGAAGATTTTGGCATCAATATCAACTTTAGAGTAAGACATATTTTCTAATGCATCCAAAAATATATATCAACTAACATCATGCTTTTGTTTTACAGGCACCTACAGAAAATTATACAAGTGATGTGCTCTAACACATTGCTCAGTTTGAGCAATCAATCAATGATTTACATGGCTCAATGACATCATTTGATATGAACCTGCAATACCTTAGCAAGAAGACATGCAATTTTAAAGCTACATCAATGAATTGGAAAGCTACATCAGTGAATGATGGCAAACCATTGCCATTGTATCAGATTGTATGGTAATGGTAATGGTAATGGTTGCTAAGGCTGCACATAGTGGAAAGGCTTATAAAGAGATATTGTTTTTCTACATTGACCAGATATTTTGGTTTTGGTCATTTAGGAATAGCAGCTGCAGACAATATGAAAAATTATTATTACTATTTTTTTTTTTGAGCTGAAGCTTTTTAATCATTAATTATGGAAAATAAGTACAAAATAGGTAATGTGCATGACAAGGGATCTCAGTAACACTCCTAGGAACATGTAGACTTAGGGATAAGTCTTTAGATAATATAAAAACAATAATAGAAAATATTAGTGTCATAGCAGCCTTAAGAAGATTTTCAATAGTCTTATGAAAAGAAAACCTTATACAGAAAATCGCCTCGAGAGTTTAGGTAATTCCTTCACAAATACCAAAATTTCTGAAGATTCTTCTGATAAGAGCATCCAATTTTCTTCCCTGACAATGCCGAAACCTTTTATACAAATCCAAAGAGCCAAAGATCTGCCAAAATAGTTAAGCTTGAAAGCAGACAGGGATTAGAAGTTATAAGTACCAAGGAAATGAAAGTGGTCTCAAAACTGGGGGTATAAAATTGGGGTGAAATGCTTTCCCCAATCCACTATTTCAATCAGTCTGTTGGAGTTGCATGTGGAATATAAGTGGATCATGGTGCCATAACAGCCAACCCTACCTCTGTGATAGTAATAACATTCCTTGTAGAATTCGAACTGCCTATCTATCATATCATTACTGTTTGCATGCATAAAACACCATAAAACATACATCAGCTGAGTTTCCATGCAAAACTCTTTTGCCCATTCCACTTCTCTTTTTGGGATCTCATGTAATTCCTGCAAGATCTTTCCTTTAACCTGTCATGTCCAAAAACTATAATCTACCTCAGTCTGCACCTGGTTCTGTATCTGGCTCTGAACTGATAATGGCTGACCTGCATACTTGGATGCCTCTATGTCATCAAAATGTAGATCAAGTTTGTACTTGCAATTCCAAAGATAATCTAGCATCAACAGAATCTGTGTTAGTAAGCTCTTCATGACAATTAAGCCTAAAGAAATTATGAAAGCTAGAAAAATGTCCAAATAAGTTCCATTGTTGATCAAAATGAGCATCATCATATTTGTTTTTGTGAGCAGTGTTTGCTAGTTCAAGGTCAAATATAACCTATAACTTTATCCAAAAGATAGCTGGATTGTGACCACCATACAAACATCTATTTTTGTGTTTCCAAATGTTCCATAATGCAGTGAAGCAGAAGGTATTGAAGAGAGCATTATTATTTACCATAAAATCAATAATTCTGACAGGTCTGTGAATATTAAAATGCATTTCAAACCAAATCCAAAACCTATTTAACGTAGGACATAGAAAAATATGCTCCATAGATTCCTGTTCACCACAACCTAGAGGACAAAGGGGAGAAACCAAGTAATATCATTTAAATTATTCTGACGTCTGCAAATTGCTTGCAGGCTGGAAATCCTCTTGTTAGCAACAGCCAATTGAAATAGGAAATATTCTTAAATAACTTGACTTCAACCTGCTTAGGGAGAAGGTCGCGGAAAATTTGCCTCTTATAGTGCAAGTTGGTGTTGTTGAAAGGGTGCCATGGGACTGTCATGAAAATATTCACAGAGGCAAGCACTTTGTCAGATCAGTATATCGCCTTCTTTTAGCACCACAGCCCCTCCAGTTGCCAGATGGGTGGCACCTACAGGTTCCACAGCCCACTTTGTGTCGTACATGGCAGATTTTGTTCCATAGTCAGGCAAAGCAAACAATAAGCGTACATGTGTACTTACCTCTATTTCTCGAAAATATGAGGCATGACGTTTTGGAATACTCCACGTGTCGAACTGAAAGCAGGGTGCAAATGCTGACAATGCAAAGAAGTAAATAAAAGCAGCAACCAACTTGATTTTCCCTAACACTATTAACTTGAAGCAAATGAGCAGAAATGTAATCTATTCATAAGACAATGCCAATTATCTATTTATAGCTTAAGTAAAAATTCATAATTAAAGAGGGAAAAACAATGTGACTTCTAATGTGGTACTAACCATAGTTTTGCACAAAATGTACTTGTCCCCTGGATTCTAGTTGTGGCGCCCAGGCCTAAATTCATCTTCCGCAATGTCCACGAAGCCCTCATCCGCATCTCCAGGACTTGGGACATCATCATAATACCTCTAAAAGCACAATTAGTAGGCGTAATCCATTGACTAGACAAAATGAACTTGCCAACCCTAAGCATCTGGCATACAGTATACACGAGAGAAGCGTGCATAGCCTTTTCCTGCCATGGTATTTGACAAAGTGATGGGCCCTGTTCAACAAATTTCTGTTATCTAACACAACCACACTTTTCAGGTCACCTGCACCATGAAGCAGGTAGAGATCCTTCCCCATCTCGATTTGTCTCTCAGAGACATTGTGCAAGCACACTTTGAAGTGCACTTTACCAAGGTCCTTCAAGCAGTATCCCACTAAGCCCTCAAAACAATGCATCCCTCGTGTTTTGAGAGCTTTACATATGAGAAGGATGCGTTGTGCCTTTGGGTTCCCCACCCAAAGAACCTTTTAATGGCAGCATTGACAGCACGAGGGGTCTTCAACGTGCTCCTCAACACCCCCTGGCAGTGCAGATGGTCAAGCTCTGATCCCCTTTCAAGAGCTACAACACCAGCAAGAGTCTGGGTCTTCAGAAAATCCACAATTAATGGCAGCATTGACAGCACGAGGGGTCTTCAACGTGCTCCTCAACACCCCCTGGCAGTGCAGATGGTCAAGCTCTGATCCCCTTTCAAGAGCTACAACACCAGCAAGAGTCTGGCCATCCCCCACAGAGAAAGGGTCCTCAACACAAGGAAATTTAGCCTCAGAAGCAAAGTAAAGTAAGGCTCACATCCAACAGGCCGGTTCCCTCATCCTCACCCTCTACTCTACCCCTGCCCTTGGACGTGCCCTCCCCATCCCCCACAGAGAAAGGGTCCTCAACACAAGGAAATTTAGCCTCAGAAGCAAAGGTCTGTTTTCTACATCTAGCTGCCCTCTTCAACATGTTACCTGAGTTGCAGAGTAGCACAACCGGAAGAAGGAAAGGCCACTTGAAGAACTCTCGGAAGAGCAGCTCATACAGAGCACATATGTAACCGGAACTGCAACACCACATGGAGAAGAACAAGCAGCAGACTCACCTGGTACTCCATGACGACTGCAAGCCCCTCGTCGGAACTGCCTCTGCCCTTTTGCATCCGCTCCACGCGCTTGGCAAGCCATCGCCACGACTCCAGTTCTAAAAATTAGCCCTTCCCGAAAAAAACCAATACAACCCATTCGACCATTGCCAAACCAAAACAATTAGTGAGTCAGCAAAATACTATTTTTACATACGAACACTACAAGGGATCGTCGACGTCCAACGACGTCGCGTCGTCGATGAACGCCGGACCGTCGTCGTTGATCAACGACATCGTCGTTCAACGACGACAACGTCGTTTGCTGGCTGTCGCCGCCGGGTCATGCGTGGAAATGGGCGGTTGTTGCGGGTACCTAGCGTGTCAAGACGCAGCGCCCGGCGTCGTCGCCGTTGAACGACGCCGCACATAGGCGGCGTGTCACGCCCGCTGCGTGGCATGGTGCCGGGTGCCAAGGCGCTGCCTGCGTGTCAGAGACGCCGTCTTTTAAACGTCGTTTAACGACGTCCACGCCAGATTTTTTTTTTTTTGCCAAATAAAACCCTAACCCTAACCCTAACCCTACATCCACGTTATAAGTGGATCCATCGATGATTTCTTTGTTATTCTTATTTTTGAGTGTTCTTCCCTATCTTGCTATAATGGTCCGCGGTTGAAGACCACCTTCGCGATATGTTCCTTCTAGCGGTAATCCTCCTCCTCCAAGGGAAGACAACTCCAAAGAACCCCCGCTTCTCCCGCCGAGAACCCTCCCTTCACCATCGTGGCAAAGATGAGTGAAAAGGAGCTTCGATTGCACTAACATCGGCGTTCCATGCGAACGAACGGTAGAATGGCTCACCGAGCCAAACAAAGAGAAAACGACATTAATGGTGCAGATAATGATGCAAATGGTTGCATCAAACTGTCACGTCCTCAGGATGGACATAAGTAATGTATAAGCTTTTTTTTATGAATGGAAACAATAAGTTTTTCACCGAGCCAAACAAAGAGAAAACGACATTAATGGTGCAGATAATGATGCAAATGGTTGCATCAAACTGTCACGTCCTCAGGATGGACATAAGTAATGTATAAGCTTTTTTTTATGAATGGAAACAATAAGTTTTTTTATCTATTTGTGTTGTCGTTGTATGTCATGATCATCTGACGTGGCATATGAGGGGGCATCAGACATTTGTGTTATTTGTATTGTATGTTGTTTCTGTTATGTTAAACAATCACAGTTGGTCGTTTAACGACGTTATGATCATTTGACGTCGTTAAACGACGTCATGATCATCTGACGTGGCATATGAGGGGGCATCAGACGGCGCAAGCTGATGTGGCATGCCTAGGTGTCAGATCGACGTCAGCTTGGCGTCGTTAAACGAATCCAAATCCAAAGAGCCAAAGATCTGCCAAAATAGTTAAGCTTGAAAGCAGACAGGGATTAGAAGTTATAAGTACCAAGGAAATGAAAGTGGTCTCAAAACTGGGGGTATAAAATTGGGGTGAAATGCTTTCCCCAATCCACTATTTCAATCAGTCTGTTGGAGTTGCATGTGGAATATAAGTGGATCATGGTGCCATAACAGCCAACCCTACCTCTGTGATAGTAATAACATTCCTTGTAGAATTCGAACTGCCTATCTATCATATCATTACTGTTTGCATGCATAAAACACCATAAAACATACATCAGCTGAGTTTCCATGCAAAACTCTTTTGCCCATTCCACTTCTCTTTGTGGTCATCAAAATGTAGATCAAGTTTGTACTTGCAATTCCAAAGATAATCTAGCATCAATGAGAATGGTGTGTTAGTAAGCTCTTCATGACAATTAAGCCTAAAGAAATTATGAAAGCTAGAAAAATGTCCAAATAAGTTCCATTGTTGATCAAAATGAGCATCATCATATTTGTTTTGTGCAAGCGTGTTTGCTAGTTCAAGGTCAAATATAACCTATAACTTTATCCAAAAGATAGCATTTGGATTGTGACCACCATACAAACATCTATTTTTGTGTTTCCAAATGTTCCATAATGCAAATTGAAGGTAGGTATTGAAGAGAGCATTATTATTTACCATAAAATCAATAATTGGATTGTGTCAGTGCAGGAATATTAAAATGCATTTCAAACCAAATCCAAAACCTATTTAACGTGGGACATAGAAAAATATGCTCCATAGATTCCTGCTCACCACAACCTAGAGGACAAAGGGGAGAAACCAAGTAATATCATTTAAATTATTCTGACGTCTGCAAATTGCTTGCAGGCTGGAAATCCTCTTGTTAGCAACAGCCAATTGAAATAGGAAATATTCTTAAATAACTTGACTTCAACCTGCTTAGGGAGAAGGTCGCGGAAAATTTGCCTCTTATAGTGCAAGTTGGTGTTGTTGAAAGGGTGCCATGGACCGTCATGAAAATATTCACAGAGGCAAGCACTTTGTCGATCAAGATATCGCCTTCTTTTTAGCACCACGGCCCCTCGGTTGCCGATGGGTGGCACCCTACAGTTCCACGACCCACTTTTGTGTACATGGCAGATTTTGTTCCATAGTCAGGCAAAGCAAACAATAAGCGTACATGTGTACTTACCTCTATTTCTCGAAAATATGAGGCATGACGTTTTGGAATACTCCACGGTCGGGCGAAAGCGGGGTGCAAATGTCGACAATGCAAAGAAGTAAATAAAAGCAAAGAACCAACTTGATTTTCCCTAACACTATTAACTTGAAGCAAATGAGCAGAAATGTAATCTATTCATAAGACAATGCCAATTATCTATTTATAGCTTAAGTAAAAATTCATAATTAAAGAGGGAAAAACAAAGCAGCAACCAACTTGATTTTCCCTAACACTATTAACTTGAAGCAAATGAGCAGAAATGTAATCTATTCATAAGACAATGCCAATTATCTATTTATAGCTTAAGTAAAAATTCATAATTAAAGAGGGAAAAACAATGTGACTTCTAATGTGGTACTAACCATAGTTTTGCACAAAATGTACTTGTCCCCTGGATTCTAGTTGTGGCGCCCAGGCCTAAATTCATCTTCCGCAATGTCCACGAAGCCCTCATCCGCATCTCCAGGACTTGGGACATCATCATAATACCTCTTACGTGCCTTGCCTATGCGCTCCACAGGCTGCATACCTGCAGGGATATTGAAAATTACACATCGTACATCACTAGGCATAGCCTGCGAAGGATTAAGAGTTATCCTCCATGCTGCCTTCACCCTATGTTCTGAAATAAAAGCACAATTAGTAGGCAGAATCCATTGACTAGACAAAATGAACTTGCCAACCCTAAGCATCTGGCATACAGTATACACGAGAGAAGCAGATAGCTGCTTCCTGCCATGGTATTTGACAAAGTGATGGGCCCTGTTCAACAAATTTCTGTTATCTAACACAACCACACTTTTCAGGTCACCTGCACCATGAAGCAGGTAGAGATCCTTCCCCATCTCGATTTGTCTCTCAGAGACATTGTGCAAGCACACTTTGAAGTGCACTTTACCAAGGTCCTTCAAGCAGTATCCCACTAAGCCCTCAAAACAATGCATCCTCGTGTTTTTGAGAGCTTTACATATGAGAAGGATGCCAGCAGGCCTTTGGGTTCCCCACCCAAAGAACCTTTTAATGGCAGCATTGACAGCACGAGGGGTCTTCAACGTGCTCCTCAACACCCCCTGGCAGTGCAGATGGTCAAGCTCTGATCCCCTTTCAAGAGCTACAACACCAGCAAGAGTCTGGGTCTTCAGAAAATCCACAAGCTTGTCAAACATGGCAACGGGAACATCAGTCCCAGCATAAAGTAAGGCTCACATCCAACAGGCCGGTTCCCTCATCCTCACCCTCTACAGTAGCACAACCGAAGAAGGAAAGGCCACTTGAAGAACTCAGGAAGAGCAGCTCATACAGAGCACATATGTAACCGAATCGCAACACCACATGGAGAAGAACAAGCAAAGCAGACTCATTGGTACTCCATGACGACCGCAGCCCCTCTTTCGGAATCGCCGGCCCTTTATCCCGGCTACCGCAACGGCAAGCCATCGCCACGACTCCGGTTCTAAAAATTAGCCCTTCCCGAAAAAAACCAATACAACCCATTCACCATTGCCAAAACCAAAACAATTAGTGAGTCAGCAAAATACTATTTTTACATACTTAACACTACAAGGGATCACGACGCATCCAACGACGTCGCGTCGCCGATGAACGCCGGACCGCTGCCGTTGATCAACGACATCGTCGTTCAACGACGACAACGTGCTTCGACGCCGTTCAACGACAGTCATCGGTCGACGGGCGCCCCGACCCTGCTGCTGGCATGGGTACCGGCCGCTAAAGTCGGCGGGGCCCTTCGCGGTGTCAAACACGCCGCCTAAACGCCGCTCAACGACGCTTCACAGAAATGACGCCGGGTCCGTCACGCGTGGAAATGGGCGCTGCTGTCGGGGCGTGTCCAAAGTCAAGACGCCCGGCGTCGCCGCTGAACGACGCCGCACATAGCCGACGGTTACGCCCGTCGTGGGGGTATGGTGCCGGGTGCCAAGTCACCGCCTCGCGATGTCAAGACACGCCAGCCTTAAACGCCGCTTAACGACGTCGCCACGAGGATTTTTTTTTTTTTTTTTTTTTTTGCCAAATAAAAACCCTAACCCTAACTCCTAACCCTACATCCACGTTATAAGTGGATCCATCAAATAGGGCCGTTATTCTTATTTTTGAGTGTTCTTCCCTATCTTGCTATAATGGTCCGGCAGTTAGAAGACCACCTTCAAGGCGATATGTTCCTTCTAGCAAGAATCCTCCTCCTCCAAGGGAAGACAACTCAAAGAACCCCTCGCTTCTCCCTTCCGAGAACCCTCCCTTCACCATCATTGGCAAAAGATGAGTGAAAAGGAGCTTCGATTGCACTAATATCCGGCGCTCCACGCGGGAACGATCGGTAGAATGGCTCACCGAGCCAAACAAAGAGAAAACGACATTAATGGTGTGGATAATGATGCAAATGGTTGCATCAAACCGCCACGCCCTCGGGATGGACATAAGTAATGTATAAGCTTTTTTTTTTATGAATGGAAACAATAAGTTTTTTATCTATTTGTGTTGTCGTTGTATAAAGCTTATTTTATGAATGGGAACAATCGTATTTTTATTTATTTGTGTTATTTTGTATTGTATGTTGTTTCGTTATGTTAAACAATCACGCTTGGTCGCTTAATCGGCGTTATGATCATTTGACGCCGTTAAACGACGCCATGATCATCCGACGTGGCATATGAGGGGCATCGGGCGCAAGCTGATGTGGCATGCCTAGGTGTCGGTCGACGTCAGCCTTGGCGCCGTTAAACGACGCCACACGTCGACGCCGATAAACGACGCCACATATGGCGGAACCCTACGCTTCGGGTTATTTGCATTTGTTATTTTCACCGCGTTTGTTTGGATTTTTTGCCTCGTGGGTCTTCATAAGGTAAGATCTCCCTTTAATCTTTGTGTTAGAGTTAAACACCTCCAAATGCTAATAGATTAGAAAAGTATGTTAAAAACTTGAGGGATGCATGATCAAGGTAATGGGCCGGTTCCATCTAGAATGGAGAAGACTAAATGTATCGGGTTTATGCACCTCGTAACGTAAGTTTCAATCTTCATAGATTACAAAAGATTTGAAAGGTTGCGTGAATATAAGGTGGATCGGTCGACTCCATTTCAAATGGAGAGGGACTAGATGTATGGGTTCGTGCACCCTTCAATCAAATGCTTTTAAATATCATAAACGCGTTGTATGAATCAATCTTAAGAATAAACATTTGATAAAATCATGAAAAAACATGGATATTTATAATTATTATATTATTACATGGTTTTTATTAATATTTTTATTGTTTACTAGAAAAACAACATGGACGAACGTCGGGAAAAGGAATTTGAACGTAAAGTGAGATGTAAAGCTTTGAGAAAGTTACATGGCGACTTGCGCAAGAATGTTACCCCAACAATTGCCACAAATAGTCCAATTAGACCCAGTGGACCTAGTCTTCCTAGAGGCTGGGGTGGTGTGCATGAAATGAATGCCGCCGATGTATGTACCATAAACATGTTTCGAATGATTAGTTAACTTTATATCTTGATGTTATTTTTTTTTTTTTTTTGTACTTGGGATGAGGACTAGTCTTCCTAGAGGCTGGGGTGGTGTGCATGAAATGAATGAAACGGATGAGAAAGACCGCCCCCGACCATGTTGAGAAATATGGTGAATGCCCGACAAATCCAAAGGTTTCACCGGGCGACATGTGGGGTATTCCAACGAGGTATAATACACGAATCTTATGAACGATAATCAACTACTTTCATGTACTTGAATCGATGTCTTAACTTAGTTTGCTTGTATTTTGTTAGGAAGAAATTGAGAATGAAGTGAGCTCAAGCAAAGATATAGATTTTGGGGTTATGTTGTCATTGGAAGTAGATGATGTTGATACTATGAATGCGCTCATAGAAAACCCTACAAAAAGAAAGCCATCAACTTCCTCAAAGAGTATCCCATTACGTGATAGAACTGGCCGTGGCAATGGCCGCTGCAAGATTGGAGGGAATGACAATGTTCATCAAAATTGAATGTACTAGATCATGTCGAAGAAAATAATCTTCCACCTTCACTAGTCCATTTGGTCCAAAATTTTACTGAGATAAAGATCGTAGAAGAAATTCAATGCATGGCCTAGAGGCAAGCCAATTATTTATGGGGAGCAATTTACATATTGGGGTAGGCAATACATGATTAAAAATAGTCGGGTCCCCGGTGCTGGCCTGGGATTATATATTATGACTAGTGTGAAAGTCAAAGATGGTACGACTGTTCCTTTAATGCCATATGTAGGTCCTGAATATAACTCAGACACTTGGCATAAATTGAGTAAAAAATAGTCGGGTCCCCGGTGCTGGCCTGGGATTATATATTATGACTAGTGTGAAAGTCAAAGATGGTACGACTGTTCCTTTAATGCCATATGTAGGTCCTGAATATAACTCAGACACTTGGCATAAATTGAGTAAGCATCAGTGGCGCATGCTCATCTATGGCCTAAATTCAAATGCACGAACACAAAGACCAAGAAGATTTTTTTAGCCGTAAAATTGACGGGAGATATATCATGGTTTATGCTATAAAAACTTTGTGTATTGGTGAATAGCTCTATCGAGAATCCTGAAGCTACCAATTGTGAATTTGTCGAGGCAAACAAAGACCAAGAAGATTTTTTTAGCCGTAAAATTGACGGGAGATATATCATGGTTTATGCTATAAAAACTTTGTGTATTGGTGATGAATTGTTCATTATATTGAAGATAAATGTGTATTATATCTTCAATATATGCTTTGATTATGACATAAAATTTTATATTTCGCTCGCTATTAAATGCTTAAAAATTTAACAAACACGGGCTCTCAATGTATGTATCAATCACGATATATTTCGCTTAATCCGGACGGGGTAGGCAAAGTGGATATAAGACCACATCCAAGCTGCATCAATTGGCGACATCAAAAGTCATTATGGATAGCGTAATTAGAATACATTGAGCAAAGATGGTACAAACATGGGCACAACGACAATGAAGAGTACAATGATGAAGATGAACAGAATACGATGATGAAGATGATGACAATGCCCCTATGGACGACTTCATGGAAGTTGAAGAACCCATAGTCGATATGTTAGATGCATTTGGCCCAATCTTCTAATAACCACCTCTAGATGACTATATAAATACTCCTAACGATGGTCATGAAGATCACGCTTTATTGAGGAGGCGATAAAGCATTATATCCAGTGTGCAAGCATATCTAGATTGACGACATCTTTATTGACATTAAACCTTCAAGCCAAATTCAAATGGAGCAATGCCAAGCAGTTACGCTTTGTTAGAGTAAGTACAATTGCAATCACTTGACTTATTGAATTTGAAGTTGAATGTATACGTGAAAGGTCCTGCTTTTATACGTGTTATTGCAAGAGAAAATACTCCCACAAGGGAACACTATGCCCAAAAATCGCAGACCGAATAAAAAATATATTGAAACCAACGGTTTAGGGCTACCATAAGATTCACGCTTTGTCCAAATGATTGCATGGTATATTATCAGGATGACATCTACAAGAACAATGTAAACATGCCCTAAATGTGGTGCCTCTAGGTACAATGCAGATGCCAAGGGAAAGACCGTCCCGATGAAGGTGGTTCGCTACTTTCCATTGATCCCTCGTGATAAGGCTATTGTTTCGATGTGAATCTCTAGCCGTGGCTCATGGGTTGGTGTGCTTTGCCACGCGCCGAAAGTGACAATGTACTCAAGGCGTGGTTAGTGACTGCGAAGCAATTGATGAAGCATATTGATGAAAAAACATTGGAATTTGAAGAGAGAGAAATCTAAAGATTAGGGTTGGCCTTGCTTGGATGGTGTTAATCCTTATGGGCGTCAATCGGCCGCGTGGTCAACTTGGCGGTAGTGTTGATCAACTATAATTTACCACCGTGGTTACCATGAAGACTAGCCATTTAATGGTAGTACTATTAGTTCCAGACCTAAGAAGCCCTTTAAAGTCTAGATCCATATCGAAAAATAGTTATTGATGAGCTTTTGACATTGTGGGTGAAGGTATTGAAGTTTACGATGTCTCAAGAGAACTATGCCAACGAAGATTTACAGCTGAGAGCAATCTTAATGTGGACAACGGCGATTGGCCCTCGGTTTGTATGAACTCTCTGACTCCAAGTGTAATCGGATATGCTAAAAGATGTCACTTGTGTGGGTTTGAACGGTTTGAACTCTCATGGGTCAACGTACATTGCACAAAAAATGTCTATGCAAACTTCAAGAGATATCCGCCAATGGAAAATCGAAACCCGTCTAGGTAGGTTCAAGAGAAAACAGTGCAATCAAGAGCCTCCCAAAAGGTTGACAATGAGAGATTGGGGTAACATGGGATGCCGCTGAAGGAAATAAGGTTAAGGGAATGGAAAGCATCCTTCTTCCTTCTACCCTATTGGGCCAATTGAAGATTCATCATCTTCTTGATCCCATGCACATCTTTAAAAACGCTTTTTCGGCGTCTATTTGGAAGCATGTCACAAGACGTAAGGACACAGTATGCAGCACGAAGAAGATCTACAAGAAGTCGGATCAAAAATCCAAAGCATGGTTAAATGTCGGAAGAAGGAATAAGGGCCACAAGTGGATTGGATCGCCTAGAAAATGTAATGAAACCCGCTCGAAGCGATCAAGGCAATAAAGACTGACAGATATATGCATTCGCTATGTAATTGTTTCCAACCGGGGAGTTAATGGGTTTGAAATCTCATGATTGGCATAGATGTTGCGGTTTGTTATGCCTATTGTTCTCACAGGGGTCGCCTCACTTACGGTCCACTACATGCAATATGTCTCCCACGTAGTTTTCCAGTTAGACGTGATTTAGAAAAACACTCGATGCTTGAACTCTCACTTAACTTTTTTTTTCTTCTTAAATCATATTTAGATGGATTACAAGGAAGGAGATACCGACAAATGAAATTTGGACATATGCGACTACATAAGGTTGAAAGAGGCATGTTGTATGCTAGAGAAAGAATTCCCAACAAGTTTTCCGCGACATACAAACTCACTTTACTAGTGCATTTAGTGGACGAAGGCAGAGCTTGGAGCACAACAAATCCTAGATGGATGTTTTTTATAGAACTTCAAGGTCCCGGGGACTTTGGACGTGAAGGCAAGGCAGAGGGTTGCATGGCCGAGGGTTGGTTAGCACGAGAGTCATTATTCTATGTCAACAGTTCTTGGCCGCATCTACACCCCCAATGCTCCACGATTATGGACCGAGGAAGACACTCCAACTATAGTTGGAGAAGTTCTAAGGAAGACCACGTAAGAAATTGTTCACACTAGAAGAGCAGGCAAAAGTCAATAAGTTCTCATCTACAACTCCACTCCCATGGAGAAATGGACAAAAAAATACTAGGAAGAAAAATAAAAGAGAGATGAGGAGAGAAGACGCTATCGACAAAAGAATCGCAAACAACCACTTCAGGATCATCTAGGGTCCCCCAAGTGAGATAAACAATAAATGGCTGCTCGAACAACTAGAGATGGCAAGGCAACATTGGCTAACATGTTTCTAGCGAAGAATTTGCATATGCTAAAAGGCGTGTCACCATTTGTAAGTGCAACTTAATAGCATATAATTCCCGCGAGTTTCGATTCATATTTTGAACATTTGTTCCTTTCCTTTACTTTGTAGTATAATTCATATGCATCAATATGGTCTTACGGTGCTCACTTTAATTTTACAAAGTGTGGATCATGGCAAACGAATTTATGATTGTGGTATATCAGCAAAAGTTTAGTACGCTTTTGCGGGACCGGGTAGTGCAGACCCAAACCCAATCGAGGCAATGTTGGAATGGATTGGTACTATAAAGACTATCATGGAGGTTGATGTCGGTAGTGCATTCAAAACAATGTTGTTTGATGCCTAATGGTTTGATCTTTGTGTGTATCGGGTGCTCATGCCACGATACATAAAGATCCAGTGGCTCAGATTCACTAGGATTCAACTCAAATGCGGTATATCGTGGTCAAGACAATTTCGTGAGGGTTGAGCAATGTGAACAAGTATGTTTACTTTGGATGCAATAAAATTTATATATGTGTTAACAAAGGAACTAATGTAATAGAGGTTTTGTAGGTCACCTTGGGCTCGAGGATCCTTTGCAAGATGGGTGGTGGTTCGTAGTTCCATGAAGGCCGCCTCCGCCCGCATATTTGAAGGTGAAGGAAGAGATGGCGGTCGAATAGGGGAGGTTGGGGGGGAAGTGCATATTGTCATGATAGAAGACTACCATCCATTGAACCTTCATTACTTTATTATGATTATTATATTTTCTTCCCACATATGAATAAGAAAATACTTTTGGCATGCTTAATTTGTGTATACTACAAAACCATATTAGGCAACATTATTGCATATTGCAACTTCGGTTAATATAGACATTTATGCCAAGTTATTGGCATCCTAGTATAGACCTATGGTTTGCAAGCCGTCGGGGCAGTTCTACATACGCTTGAGTACACTTTATGTTTAATTAATCATAAAATGTGAAGATTCCTTCAAAAATGCAAGAGATTCATATACAAAAAATCATATATGTATTCCCTTCAAAATACAAAATTCATATAAAAACCCATACACAATTCAAATACACAAAACAAAGTGGATGCCAAAGGTGCACATCTAGTGGTATATATCAGCATCCGATTGTGATCCACCTGAGGCGACCGAAGGTGCTCGACCGGTGATTTCTCCACCCCACGTAACAAGCCTCCCGGCATGGAATCAAGCCTCCTGCGTGGTGTCACATTTCCCAAAGGAATTCAAGTATGCGAGCACTTCCCCGCATGCCCCGTAAGGTTGGTCCGGTGCAACTTTGAAAGTAGGGCTTGACAAATGTTTCCCCAAAGGCTATCCCCTATCCTCTAGCGGCCAAGCACAACGAGTTCACCATGCATTTCTTCAGGCACTTTCGAGGCACATATTGAGGGAAGGTTCGGCCTCAAGAATGTCTTGACGAGCAGTCTTTTTGCCCCCTATCATGCGGCTTTGTCATGGCTTGCTTGAACTCGGCCTTTCTTGGGGTTAGGTTGCGTCTCTCTAGCCACTCGGGCTGGAGGCGGTTCCTGTGCTCCCGCAAAGCCTGCCACGGCCTCACAAAGTGCATCAAGCGGGCATGCATCGTGAGAGGCGGCCATGGCGGGGATGTAGGTGAGGCTTTCCGGCCGAAGGAGGAGGAGGAAGGAGGAGGCCTGGAGGGAGCAGAGAGGAGGGAGGGGCGCGGAGAGAAGTCGAGGACTAATAGGGCAAATATATATGGCATCTCAAAGATACCTAAAACAAAACAAATTTCAGACGACGTCAAGTCGTATATAGCCGTTAACGCCGTTATAGACGCCGCTGAACGACCTTTAAACGTCGTTGAACCACGTTTGTACGTCTTAAAACGGCGTCTACGTTCTTTAAAGTCATCGCCTAGGGCCATTTTTCCCATTTCTTTTTATGATTTGAGTATTGCTTAAGCGATCCTCGGATCCTAGTTTTTCATTCATTGGAATTATTGTGAGTTTTTTTCTTTATTGCTTTTGGGATACATGGCCATGGAAGGTAGCCTTCCACGCTTGAAACCAGATGAGAGGAGGAGATGAGGATTCAAGAGCGTAGAGATATGGAACCTCGCCTTCACAAGTAAGGCTACACTCACGTAGTTTATACACTTTATTGTATTTTTATCTATTTTCTAATCTATAGCTTGGTGTAGGAGCCGCCGAGGGCATGAGAAGGAAGGGAATCCTCCTCAGACCCCCCTCCACCTCAAGATGAGGACTATGAAACAACGATCCATCGGATGAAAGTGTTAAAGAAGTATGTGATTGGTGAGAAGGCATCACCAAATTGCTAGGAACCAAAGTGAGTTGCCTAGCATGATGAGGGTGCTTCTTGAAAAGATGGTCGGTTTGGAAGCACCACGGGAAAAAACAAAGATTAACATGATACTAGCTGCCGACACATGCATGGTCGACTTTGCACATACTTGACATGGAGCTATGGTTCAAAGGGGATGGACAAGTGGAGGACTTCTTACGATAGAAACCATAAGCCAAGCCTTCTCGAGGGGTATCTTGAATTGTTCAAGTGATCTTTTGTTCAATAAACCTATGTTTTGTACATTGTTATATTTTTTCTCTTGGGTACAATCTAGCATTGATACATATGCATGAACATGATCCTCAAGGATTTTTGAAGATATTTTGCATTCTTCCGTTGGATATCGCTTTCTTCACTTCGATTTGCCATTTCGGAGCCCCCGAGGTTTCGCATGTATATTTCGATTTGACCGTAGAACTAGCTTCCGAGATTATTTGTGGTTTGGACTCTCCTCAGAAGCTCTTACAAATGGGACACTTCCATGTTCTAAATCTTCAAAATGCACATTCTTAGAAGTTTAGATGGATGCCTTTGGATTTTTTCTCCAACCTCGATCGGATCAGAAGCACCCACTAAATTTATGTTTCTTTGTGGCTTGAAGTCAATCGCATCTTCCAAATCTTCCAAATCAGCCTCTTTGCTGTTCTAAATCTGCCGCCCCGATTTGTTCTAATGCTAACCCTTTGACCTAGACCTTCTCCAAAAATTCCAAAATTGGGCCGTAGCTGGAGATGAATTAGGGATCCAGCCGCAAAAATCAGAATTTATTTTCGTGCAATGCATTAATTATGAATTTAATCGCAGGTTGCCATCAGTAAAAGCGCTCGACTTCTAATTCGCTGTCGGGAGGAGGACAGTCCAAACTCCGCTCCGGCTAGTTCCCTTTGCTATATATGCTTCTACAAGTAGCTTTCCGCCACGCTCCAAATCGGCAATGACTAGGCCCCTCGTTTCAAAACGAAACCCTTCTAGAGCCCGGCAACCACAGTGGTTTACGCTTCGAGGCCCCTTTTTGTCGTGATTTCGCTCGACCCAGGCTTAATGTGTCTTGAAGTGGAGTGGGGTGTTGACACCGTAGCGCTGATCTCTAAAATCCTCCTCCGGAGGTCGCTTCCCAAATTTCCTCTCCTATGCCCCTGGGGAAGAACGGCAACCTCCCTCTCCGAACCACGCATTTGGCCTCTGCCACGGACTCAGAACGCGATACATTGCTCCTCGAAACCAAGTTCCGGTGGGCCAAAAGACTGTGATTCTGCCCCCAAAACGCAAACCCTTCAGAGCCTCGGCAACCCACAGGTTTACGCCGAGGCCCTCTCCTCTCGCCGTATTCACGGATCATGCCATGTCTGAAGTGGAGTTAGTGTTGGACGCCGAGCGCGACACTAAATCCTCCGGGAAGCTTTTGCCTCACTCTCTCCTGCCTCCCCGGGAAGACGCCCGCCGCAACCTCCCTCACCGAATCAGCGACATTTGGCTCTCGCCAATGGACTGCACGTTGACATTGCCCTGATCAAGTTCCGTACAGAAGCATCTCCTCAGACTCCGCCTCAAAATCTAAACCTTCTTAGAGCTCTAACCCATTGTGGTTTTATTGCTGAGGCCCTCTCCTTGTCGATTCGCTCTGACTTTGGCGGCCATGTCTTGAAGTGAGTTGGGTGAGCTGACGCAGCTGCTTGACCACTAAAAATCCCTCCCGGAAGCCGCTTTTGCCCCACCTCTCTCCCCAAGCCTGGGAAGCTGACGCAACCTCCTCATACCCTGAATCGGCTACTTGCCGCCAATGGACTCTAATGCCGACATTGCCTCGGGATCAAGTTCCGTGGCCGAAGACTGTGATTCCCCCAAAACGTAAACCCTTCTAGAGCCCTGCAACCCACAGGTTTACGCTTCGAGGCCCTCACCTTGTCGATTCTACCGACCCGGCGCCGCGGTCTTGAAGTGGGTTGTGGGTGTTGGACGCCGAGCTGACCCTAAAATCCTCCTGAGGCTCTGCTTGCCCCCAAATTTCCTCTCCCCAAGGCCCCCTCGGGGACTCGACGGGCGACCCCGCCTCCTGACCAAGTGACCGACTCTCACGCCAATGGACTCGTGAACGGCCGACATTGCCCTCGGGGATTGCCCGCGGGCCAAGACCACCAACTCCCAAGAAGCGCCTAAAGTAGCCTTCATACTTCCATCACATACACTCAGAGTCAATTGGCCTAGGATGCACATGCGATACCGCCGTGGAGGGCGTGAGAGTGTTTCCTTCTTCTCGCGAAAACTCACCGTAGTAACTTGCTCCCTAGGGTAATTTCGCTACTTATTCCTGATTTCCATTTGGTGTGGTCTATTTGCCATTCCGGAAGTATCCCGGTGTCTCAACGACAAAAACAAGGCGTTTCCCTACAAGGTCACATCGAGGACTTTTCCCCATGTGGGTTTGACAAGTTCTCCCTGACCGACTGAATCTGACCTTCCCCGGCGAGGGGCCCTCAATCGAGGATCCAACGGCCGATAGGGGAAATCCTGCCCTGAGGGTGGCTTTCTTCTTCATAGCGGCAGCTCGGGAGCCGCTGAAGGGGTTGCCTCGGGAACTTTTGGATCCCGCCTCCCCGTCCCACTTCCCCTCTCTCGTGAGGGATCCCCGCAAAGGTCCTGGCCTCGCTTGACTTTGGGAAGGGTGCCACCGGCTGCCCCCGGCAAGTCCGCCGCCCGACCGCTCTAAATGCTAACCCTTGACCTAGACCTTCTCCAAAATTCAAAATTGGGCCCGCAGTCGAGATGAATTAGGATCCTACCAAAAAACCGAATTTATTTTCGCGTAAATGCATTAATTGGCGAATTTACTAATGTCTTTACATCGGTAAAGCCGCCGAATTTCTACTTGCCACATCGGAGTGAGGAAAGGCCCAAAATTCGGCCGCCTCCCCTTGTTCGTACCTGGCTGCTACTTCTCGCCAGCGTCCTGCGCAATGCATCAGACTCTTAAAACGTAAACCCCTTCTAGAGCCCCGGCAACCCACGTGGTTTACGCTTTCGGAGGCCCTCTCTCCTTATCGTGATTCGCCGGGACCTCATGCCTGTCTTGAAGTAAGTGGGGTGCTGACGCCAGCTTGACCCTGGGAAAATCCTCCCCGGAGGCTGTCTCCCCACCCTCCCCAAGGCCCCGGGGACTGACGCAAGCACCTCCTAATCGCTGACCGACCAATGGACCTGTGAACGCTTCCATATTGCCCTCGGGGACAAGTTCCGCGGCCAAAAGACCACCCAACTCCAGTTTCAAAGTGAAATTACCTCCATCACACCTCGTAGTCAATTGGCCTAGGATGTGCATGCGGATACCGTCTGCGGGAGGGCGTGAGTGTTTTTTTTCGTAAAACCAGAGTAACTTGCTCCCTAGGGATTTCATTCGGACGATTTAAGGTGGTTTATTTGCTATTCCGAGCATCCCTGCACCAACGACAAAACATTGCGGGTTTCTACAAGGTCGACATCGACTTCATGTTTTGGATGTTCTCCGGACCGACCGGGAATCTTTTGACCTTCCCGGCGAGGGGCCCCCCAACCCAGGGATCCAAGGGCCGGATAGGGGAACCGGCTCCCGGAGGGTGGCTGGCTAGCTGCAGCCTCCCCGGGGAGCGCTGCCAGAAGGGCTGCCTCGGGAATTTTTTGATCCCGCCTCCCCGGGTCCCACTCCTCCCCTCTCAGAGGGATCCTGCAAGGTCCCCGGCCCCTCGCTTTGGGAAGGAAGCCAAGCTGTTCCCGCACGGGCTGCCCCCGACCGCTCTAATGCTAACCTTGACTCAGACATTCTCCAAAATTCAAAATTGGGCCGTAGGCCGGAGATGAATGGGATCCCGCTAAGTAAAACCGGAATTTATTTTCGTGCAATGTACACTATAATTTACTTAATGTCTTGCTAATGCAGCTCACTTCTACTTCTGCCGTCGGGAGGAGAGTGAGAAAAGGGCCCAACTCCGCCCGGCTGCCTTCCTGTCTGCATTCTCGGCTGTTTTCGCTGTGTCCCAGTGTAACAGACAGATTCTCTCGTTTCAAAACGTGAAACCTTTCTAGAGCCCGGCAAACCTCAATGGTTTACGCTTCTCTGAAAAGCCCCTCCCGCCTGGTCGCCTGAACCGCGCCTCGCGGTTCCTGAAGGGGCCGGGGGTGCTGACGCTGACCCTAAAAAATCCTCCTCCCGAGGCTTTTGCCCCACCTCTTCCCCAAGGCCCCGACTCCGACGGCACTGGCCCATCACATGACCTGACTCTGGGCTGGACTCAACGTCGATACATTGCCCTCAGACTGTCTGCATAAGACCACCCAACTCCAAGAAGCCAAAGTAGCCTACTTCCATCACACTCGTAGCCAATTGGCCTAGGATGTATGCTGATACCGGGCGTGGAGGGCGGAGGTTTCCTTTTTTCGCAAAACCGACCGTGTAACTTGCTCCTAGGGTAATTTCGGCCATTCCTGACGATTTGGCAGGGTCTATTTGCCTGGCCTAGCATCCTCTATGTTCTAACGACAAAACAAAGGCGGCTTCTACAAGGTTTACATCGACGCCAAGGGTTTGACAAGTTCTCCTGACCGGACTGAATCTTTTGACCTCCCTCAAGAGGGGCCTCGAACGGAGGATCCAACGGGGCGGATAGGGGAACCGGCTGGGGAGGGTGGGTGGCTAGCGTAGCCCCTGGGAGCTGCCAGAAGGGGCTGCCCCTGAACTTTTTTGATCCCGCCTCGGGGTGGGACTTCCCCTTGTGAGGGATCCCCCAGGTCCCGGCCTGCTTTGACTTGGGAAGGGTGCCAGCTCGTTGCTCCGCAACGCTGCCCCTCGCACCGCTCTAATGCTAACCCTTTGACTCTAGACCTTCTCCTAAAATTCAAAATTGGGCCGCTTCGGGAGATGAATAGGGATCCTTACCGCAAAACTGTAATTTATTTTCGCAATGCATTAATTCGCGGCTCATTTAATACCCAGCCATCAGCCCCGACTTTCTAATACTTGCCACATCTGAGGAGGAAAGGCCCAAACTCCTCGCCCGCTGGCCTCCCTGCTCCAGATTCCCACTGCCGCTCGCCGTGTCCCAGTGTAACAGTATTCTCAGACTGCCCCCAAAACGTAAACTCTTCTAGAGCCCTCGCAAACCCACAGTGGTTTATCAGCTGGAGGCCTCTCTCCTCATTTTATCTGGCTGACCTCGCGCCGCGGTTCTTGAAGTGGGGTTAGGTGTTGACGCCGTGAGCGCCGACTAAATCCTCCTGAGGCTTTGCCCCAAATTCCTCTCCCCTGCGCCCTCCCCGGGACGACGCACACTCCTGGGCCCTGGAATCGCTGACCGACGCCAATGGACTCGTGAACGCCGACATTGCCCTGGGGACCAAGTTCCAGCGCCAGAAGACCACCAACTCCAAGAAGCGTACCAAAGTAGCTCACTTCCATCACACCCTGAAGTCAATTGGCCTAGGGATGCATGGATACCGTGGCCGGGAGGGCGCGGAGGTTTCCTTCTTCGCGAAAACCGACCGTGTAACTTGCTCCTAGGGTAATTTCGCCTATCCTAATGCATTTGCGTGGTCTATTTGCCATTCCTGAGCATCCTGCCCGAACGACAAAACAGCGCGGGGTTTCTACAAGGGGTCACATCGACGACGCCGTTTGACAAGTTCTCCTGACCGATCCTGAATCTTTTGGACCTTTCCCTAAGAGGGGCTCCCCCGACCGGAGGATCCAACTGGGCTGATAGGGGAACCGGCCCCGGAGGGGGTCATTAGCGGTACCGGGCCGCCGTGAAGGGCTGCCTGGAACTTTTTTGATCCCGCCCGGGTCCTGGGTGACTCTCCCTGTGAGGGATCCAAGGCCCTGGGCCTCGCTTTTGACTTGGGGAGGGTGCCAGCTCGGGTTCACCCCAAGAACCAAGCTGCCCTAATCGCTCTAATGCTAACCCTTTGACCTAGACCTTCTCCTCAAAATTCAAAATTGGGCCCGTAGGCGGAGATGAATTAGGATCCTACTACCGGCAAAAAACCGGAATTTATTTTCGGCAATGCATTAATTGGCGTATATTAATGTTCTAAGCACGCGAAAAAGCTTCCCCACTCTCTACTTTGCCACATCGGGGAGGGAGGAAAGGCCCAAACTCCTCCGCTACGCCTCCCTTGCTCCAGATTCTCTACAGCTTCTCGCCAGTCCCAAGTGCAATGCATCAGATTCCGCCTCAAAAACGTGAACCCTTCTAGAGCCCCGCAACCCACAGGTTTACGCCGCCGCTTCGGAGGCCCTCTCCTTGTCGATTCCGGCCGTGGACCTTGGCGCCATGGTTCTGAAGTGGGGTTGGGGTGTTGGACGCATTGCACCTCACCGAGGCCGCTTTTGCCCCAAATTTCCCTCCCTAAGGCCCCGGGATCGACGCATTCTCCCGAATCGCGCGCGCAAGGACTGACCGCCAATGGACTCCTCCGTGAATCGCCGACATTGCCCTGGGGACTAAGTCCAGTGGGCCGTAAGACCACCAACTCCAGCCTAAAAGTAGCCTACTTCCATCACACCTCGCAGCTTCAATTGGCCTAGTATACGCGGATACCGTCGTGGGAGGGCGTGAGTGTTTCCTTCTTCTCGCAAAACCTAATCGCGGTAACTTGCTCCTGCCTGTGGGTACTTCGCCATTCCTATGACGCATTTGGCAGGTTCATATTTGCCATTCCGCATCCTGCTCCACCACAAAATAAAGGCGGGGTTTCTACAAGGCTTACATCGACGCTCATGTTTGACAAGTTCTCCTGAACACTGAATTCTCGGACCTTCAAGAGGGCCCCCGGAACGGAGTGATCCGCAACGCCGATAGGGGAACCCGCCCGGAGGCCATTAGCGCGTGCTCGGGAAAGCGCCATGTAGCGCCGCCTCGAACTTTTTGGATCTCCGCCCCCTCGGGGTCCTACTCTCTTGTGAGGATCCCCGCAGCCCGCCCGCTTTGACTTGGGTGCCGCCTCGGGCACTCCAACGGCTGCCCCGACTGCTTCTAATGCTAACCTTTTGACTTAGACCTTTCTCCTCAAAATCTCAAAATTGGGCCGTGTAGTTTGAGATGAATTAGGATCCTACTGCAAAACCGAATTTATTTTCGCGTAAATGCATTAATTTGGTGAATTTACTTAATGTCTGCTAATGAAAAGCTTCACTTACTTGCCATCGGAGTAGTGCCCAAACTCCGCCTCCGCTGGCCTCTCTTGTTCAGATTTCATTGCCGCTTCTGCCAGCGTCCTAGTGCAATGTAGACGATTTCCCAAAATCTTAAAACCTTTCTAGACTGCACCCATTGTGGTTTACGCTTGGTGCCCTCTCCTTGCTCGCTTCCCGCCGGGACCTGGCGCTGTCTTGGGCGGGCCAGTGGACGCCGAGCGCTTTTAATTTAAAATTCTCCAGGCCGCTTTCGCCCCAAATTTCTCTCCTGCGCCTCGTGGGACGGATGGCTAATTTCCGCCTCTAATCGCTGCATCTGACTCTCGCCAATGGACCTCGCGTAACGCCGAGCACATTGCCCCTGGGATCTCAAGTTCCGTGCCGCAAGACCACCCAATCAAGAAGCGCAAAGTAGCTCATCACACTCGTAGAGTCACCGCTCACCTGGCTGTGCACGCGATACCGGGCTGCGGGAGGGCGTGAGAGTACTTTCGCAGGAAAAACCGGTAATCGCAGGTAGGTCCTTAAGTTCTTAGGTAATTTCGCCCTAATGATTTGGCGGTGGTCTATTTGCTATTCCGGCATCCTGCCCATTAAACAAGGCGTGTTTCTACAAGGTCAGCTATCGATTCCCCGCTGCTTGACAAGCCCTCCCTGACCGACATCTCGAATCTTTTGACCTTCCCCGTAAGAGGGCTCCCCAAATGGAGGATCCAACGGGTCGATAGGGGAAACCGCCCGGAGGGTGGCCATGCAGCCCGGGGAGCGCCGCCAGAAGGGCCGCCGGGAACCTTTTTTGATCCCGCCCCGGGTCCTAATTTCCCTGCAGGATCCCCTCGTCCCGGGCCTCGCTTGGACTTGAAGGGTGCTAAATGCCTGCTGTTCTCGCAACGGAAGGCCTTTCCCGTACCGCTCTAATGCTAACCTCTTTGACCGACCTTCTCCCGAAATTCAAAATTAAATGTGCTGGAGAATTAGGATCCCCGCTGGCAAAAACCGAATTTATTTTCGTGCAATGTATTAATTAAGTAATTTACGGGCGTGCCTTGCTGACGCGAAAAGCGCTTCGATTTCTACTTGCTACATCGGGAGGAGGAAAGGCCTAAATTCCCGCCTCCACAGCTTCGCTTCCTTGCTCAGATTCTACGCTTCTGGCCAGTCCAAGTAAATGTATCAGACTCTTCTACCAAAACGTGAACCCTTCTGTAGCCCTCGGCAACTGGCTGTGGTTTTACGCCGGGAGGCCTTCCTGTCGATTCACGGACTTGCGCTGCAGGTTCTGAAGTGGGGTTGTGGGTGTTGACGCCGTATTTACTCCCAAAATCTCCTCCTCGGAGGCTGTTGTCTCTACCTCTCCCTAAGGCCCCTCGGGATCGACGGCACTTCCGCCTCCTAATCGCGAATTTGACTCTCGCCGCCACGACTCTAACGCCGACATTGCCCTCGGGGACCGTTATGGCCGCAGACCACCAACTCCAAGGCTGTGCGAAGCCTACTTCCATCACACTGTGAGTCACCGCCGATGTGGGCGCGATACCGGCCGTGAGTGTATGCGAGTGCTTCCTTCTTTTTCAGAAACCGACCGTACCTGCTCCCTAGGGTAATTGCCATTCCCACTTCCATTTGGCAGGTGGTTTATCGCGCCATTCTGAGCATCCTGCGTCTGAATCTACAAAACAAAGGCGTCAGCCAAGGCTTCACATCGGGACGTCAGCGGCTGACAAAGTTCTCCTGACCGATCTGGAATCTTTTGGACCTTCAAGAGGCCCTCAACGAGGATCCAACCCGCCGAGGAACCGCCCCGAGGGTGGCTATTAGCGCAGCTCGGGAGCCAGCCGCCGAAGGGCTGCCTCTCGGAACTTGGATCCCATCAGTCCCTAATTTCCCCCTGTGGGAGGGATCCCCGCAGCGTCCTCGGCCTTGCTGTGCAGACTTGGGGCAGCCGTGCCACGCTGCCTCACCAGCTTCAAATGCTAACCTTGACCTTAGACCTTCTCCAAAATTCAAAATTGGGCCGTGGAGATGTGAATAGGAATTCCGGGCCAAAAACTGAATTTATTTTTCGCAATGCATTAATTTCGCGACTCCTAATAATGTCTTACATCGCAAGCTACTCTAATTTCTACTTGCTACATCGGGAGAGTAGGGGCAAGGCCCAAACTCCTCCCGCCAGCCTCTTTGTCTTCGTGACATTCTACTGCCGCTTCTCAGCCCCAAGTGCACTGTGACTGCCCCCAAAAAACGCAAAACCCTTTCTAGGAGCTCCCGCAACCCAATGTGTTTACGCTTTATGTCTCCTTGTCGATCTCGTCAATCTTGGCGCTCGCGGTTCTTGAAGTGGGTTGGGGTGTTGACGAGCGCTGGACCCTGCTAAATCCTCCGAGGTTGCTTGCCCCACCTCAAACCCGTAAATTCAAGGTGAGACGCCATGGAACCCCTCGGCCGTGTCCAAAACCCTTAGCAAGCAATTCAAGTGAAGAGTCGGCACCTATATACATATGAAGCAGCGTGATCAAGTGCACGCAGGAATATGGTAAAATCAGTAGCTCTTCTTGCAAAATTGTGGCTGGATCGCAGTAGGCCGGGCATGCTCTCAGGTAGATCAGATGCGTAAGAGCAACCTGCGAGCCATATGTTTGTAATCGCTACAGCTTCATGACCGGGCGACAAGCAAGCTTACTCTAGTATGAAAGTATGCAAGAAGCTCAATGGTACGTTCCGCAAAGCTGCCAAAAGTGGATAGATAAACAAGTATTGGAGAGAAATCTATGGGATAGGATGAAGATGATAAAAATACAAGTAATCATTGCCAACTAGTGCTCCATATATTATTATCTCGCTTCCGCATGTGTGAGTTTCATTGGAAGCACACTCAAGAATCCGTATTGCATCCGAAGCTGCCTCCTCCCCCATCCTTCGCCGCTTCCATTTGATGTACCCCCAACCAATAGTCTCCTCACCCCATTCCCTTTTGTTATCTCAGAGATCATTGTTACCAATAGCATCATGCCGTAGGATTTCCCTCTCATCGAGCAGCATTCACGTAGTTTCAAATATGCTCAATGCTTTGTGCAAACGGAAGAGCTACCGAAGCTTTATTCTATGCATTCTTACCTCGTAAGATCATTCCTGGCGCTTCGGTAAAATGGCCATTTCCTCCCTTTTATGCGTTTACTTAAGGGGAAGATGCAATGCATACTTTGTATGCGTAGATGTTTTGCAGGCCGCTTAACAAATCAAGCTTCGCTTCGTACGCTGGAGTTGTTAATCAGCGTGGCGCAGTTCCTCCCCTCGTAATATGCCTGATCAAGCATTTGACGAAGCCGTGGCTTTTGAAAATTAATGCCAAGGTAACTCTACTTGGTACCCCCATAATGCCCCCCGTCATTGAACTCAAAGCACTTACTTTCAAACTCCAGTGTGAGGATAAAATATCATGTTAGTCGATGGAATTTCGCCGTGGTCTTCCAAAGGTCTCCGTGGAGCCAACTATAATCTTCTTGGGAACGGATGTGTCACATGGAGCCCCATTCTCGCCAAATTCACTCATCACCGTAAAATTGTGGCATTTCAACTCCTGTGTGAAATTAATTTCTAATCAAGTATTAGTTATAATTATGTAATAATAAATTTATAACATTATAACTTACTGTAAAAGGGCACGCCGCTTAACACAAAAGACGCCGCTAAGTAGACGCCGCTTAACGGCTTACTGCGCACGCCGCGTAAACGACCGCCGCCGCCGCTCAACGCTATCGCCCGTAACTTTTATCGAACGCACGCTTTTCCGCCTAGTTTTTGGTTCTGGGCGGCCGTGAGGAGCGCTTTTTCGTGGGCGTATTTTGGCGCCGATCAACCCCGCGGGTCCTTTCCAGCTTCAAGCAAGCATCCAAAGGTATTTCAATGGATCAACTCCGTTCCCCTATTTTTGAATTAGCTTCTGCCGTTTCTGAGCAAATACGTAAACCGAACGAAGTACAATAA